>DWJZ01000272.1:0-36404 GCA_018249125.1 Asbolis capucinus
CGCGGATACTAAACATTTTAAATGCAAAATCACGTTCTGTTTATTATTATACCGATATTTCGACATTTTATTATACTGGCAAGAGTCCTGCCATAACCACGACCCATGCAACCGGGTCGAAATATCGGTATAATAATGAACAGATGGTGAGTAGTTTTATTAAATTCGTCGTAAAAAAGTTGACTTGCCATTTCTGAGGGCAAGACAAGACCTCGGTCATCAAACCCTTTTTCATATGAAGGTTACTGAATATTTTTATCATAAGTATCGAGGTAGGTATAGTATCTAGGTCTATTGTCTTTTTTACTACCGTAACTTTTTTTTATTAGATGAGTTGTTAAATGTTTGTAATCACTTAGTAGGTATAGGGTGAATGTACCAAACACAGCCTTTTTTACAAATATCTACTTCAAAAGATTCTGCTGTGTCAATTAGAAGGTTGAAATATATATCTTTTTTAACTGGTTGGATTCCTTGTCAAAGAAATTAATTAACACTGGAATTAGACCAACCAATTAAACCACTCCATTATTCTTTGAAAGGATATAAGAGCCCCTTGCCCAAAATAAAGGGAAAAAAAAGGACCACATATCTAATACCACCCTTATGTGTACTGAATACCAGCCCATTGTCGACTAATGGTAAATGTCTAAAATGCAGTGCAAAAAGAAATACAGCGATATATATACATACCAAACCAATTTAAACTGGAGATATCAACTATGACATAGTAATAGTGAATAGCGTCAACAAAAAATTTAAAAGAATGACTGGATTATGTATGCTAATTCCTTATTTTGATCAAATGTAAATTGCTCCATTAGTAATTTCGGTCCTTTTTTTACATTTGCAGCAAACACTGCAGCTACCAATGGTAGTGACGCTAAGGTTGAAACCAAAGAGCAGACGACACCTTCAGTTCCAGTTCACTTGCCAGAAGCTGCAGCTCCGGCGCCAGTTACAGCGCAGACGCAATCTACTACCAATAAAGTATCCGGCCAACCACAACCTCAAACTGAAACCCAAAAACCAAATACAATAGTAACTACTGATGGTAACAAGACTTCTGAAAAGAAGGATGATCCAGCTAAAGCTAAGACAACAGAGGGATCGAAAGTAGAAACCACGGCCCCTCCTAGTAGCACTAAACCCACTGAAGTACAACCAGCATTAAAAAATGAGACAAAGCCAGAAGAAAAGGTAACCAAAAATGTGACATCAACAACATCTCCTGTACCACCCAAGCCAACAGATGCTTCAAAACCTGAGGAACCCAAAACTAATGCAACTCCTAAGGACGAAGATAAACATATTGTACAAGCCAGAGGGTGAGTATTATATTGTATTAACATTATACAAAAATAGACATATTTGAATAGACACATCCAAACAACAGATTGATACAATCAGATAAGTTTTATGCTACAGAGACAGTCATTATAAATTAGACCACAGATTCATATATCATGAAAATTATAATCCCATTAGGTACAAAAACAACTTATTATTTAAACTTGCAAACTGTGTTTGTATGGAATTTATACAGTTCACAGATAACTTATATTTTTAAAATAAATGTAGACTAAGTTATTCCTTATTACATCTGCCAGTGACAGTCCTGTCAGAATCATCCAGCCGTTCCATAGAAAGCAGGAACAAACAGACAAAAGTTGTAAAATATGTTATTTTGGTATATATACACTTGCACATGCATTTAGTAAAAATTGGTTATATTAATGTTAACAACAGACACTTCAATCTTATTTATTTGTATAGATTTGTTTGTTAGCTCAGATATTATAAAAATGTTTATTATATTTAATTTTATAAAATTTCTATTTCAGATTTGATGGACCAAGTTTTATGGGTGGAATCATCCTTTCTCTGGGTCTCCTCGCAATTGGTTTTATGGGCTTCAAGTACTACAAAAACCAGACTGAAAGAAATTATCACACTCTTTAAAAATTTCTAATGCTAAGTGCACCAAGTAATATAAGTTTAATGTTCAAATACATAACGAATTTGTTTTAGTATGTTAAGTTTTAATTTGAAATCCAATTTTCAGTTTAGTTTTATTTTGTGTGCACTCTTTAACTATACTTACTATTGATTGACGTAACACAGGGTTCCTGGATGTAGATTTTTTAAAAATATTTGAGTACTAAATTTTGGGAGTGGTTCTACTTTGTACTACTCGAATTTATAGGGTAAAATAGATTTATATGCCTGGTATAGTAGTGAACATTGTGTTTATATTTTGGCATTTATCACATTAACAGTATTCTTTTTTCTACTTTAAATAAGAAGAATTGTATCTGTATATTGTGCAGTTATCAATTTATTTTCTATTTCCATTTTTTTAATTGATTTGTTAAAGGACTATTAAGCAAATTTATATAAAAAAATATTGTAAAGATTTTAAAGCTATGAAGAATTTGTGTGCAATTTTAGTCTTAGGAGTTGCGATTTCGTGTAATTCATCTATCTTTATAGGATCATCAGCTAAAATTGCACTATAATAGTGTATGTGAATGACGTCACTCCTCAGACATTCTTCGCACTATCCCTTTTAGAGTAAGCATATTATTATTGTATAAGTGTTATATGTATAACAACACAATGTGATGAAAATAAAATAAGGGTCGAAATATTACCTTAATTGGTTTGTCACCATTAAAGTACTGTATCACTAAAAATCCTGTTTGTGAATCTCTAGAACTTGAATCTCAGATAATTATTTAGCTAAATAGCTATATATATTTTTTTTCAATTTGTAAACTGGGATAAGATGATTCCATCCTAAAGTGCTCTTAAATCTCAACTATTTATGTATAGATTCGGAGTCATGTCACAGTCATTAGTTGTGTTAATAAAGGTCTATACCGAAAATACGTTTTTTATAACTCCTCTTTTTGTTTTGGTAAGTATTCACCCACATTCTGTATATTTTTATATATGAACAGGCTTAGATGAAATATTATGGCTTACTAAAGTTTATGAAGTAAAAACCACATCCAATTTCTGGTAGCCGTTTTTGTGATTAGTAGTCACAAAGACCTAAAGTAGTTTAAAACACTAATAAACAAATTTAGAGTAGTCGTTCGCATTTAATATATGTAAAAATATGAAAATTAGCACATCTAGGCAGCGTACCTATTACTTTAGTAATTTTAGCTAAATAGATATTAGTTGACTAAATAAGTTTTTAAATCTATGTCCCAGTACTTTGATGTGCTATTAGTTTAAAGCTCATTACCTTGACCGGATAACTTCCATGAATAACATTTAACTATTGAGCAAGAAACCAAATCTTGCGCAATTATAGGCAGTGCGTTCATAGTTTATTAGATTGTGTCATCAATAAATATTTAAAACACTGTTTAATATCGACAAATGTATTAATAAACATTACATTACTGAAAATATGAAATATCCTATTGGTTTTTTAGTGTCACATAATTTAAAATTAATAAACAATACAAAAATATACTATTATCCACAATTTAACAACACAATTTGTATTTGTACAGCTTCACACAATTCATGACCATTACTGAACACCACTTTCTGTTCTCAATTGAAGTGGCTTGGGTTATACTCCCAACACACCACTCTGATGCAGTCTTAACATTTATAATCTCAGATAAATTGTTTAGTACTTCCTCAATAATTATCCTTAGCTAATATCATAAGATGAAAACAGTTGATATAAAGATTTGCTAACGGCTGGTCCGACATTTCTATTCAACTCTCCATACTTCAAGTTGGCAAGTAATATTTCGCCTTCATCCTTATCAAGAAATTTGTAGGCATTTATCAGAGATTTTGGTGTCTTATACACATTAGTTATAGCCAAAGCTTTCTCAACTGAAAGTCCTTTTAACTGTAGCAAAATTTTTATAAATGTTTCAGTGACTGTTAGAGGTTTATTCTTTATAGACATCTTGTTAAAGAAATCAAAGGTCATATAAATATTTCCATCAGACTCAGAACTTCGATGCCTTATTGTTTTGTCCTGCAATTAACACAATTTTATTACCTAAGTTGGTTTAAAATTATGAAAAGCCACAATGGCGTTTCAAGCAAATTTGCACAATAATATATAAAAGATATATCGCAATAATATGTAATTGATAAGTAAACACACATTCAGGATTCAAAGCCTGGATTGATCCTAAGAAACTGCTGCTAGAATCCTTGCAAGTATGCAAGGAGTATAGGGTTTATAGTAGTAAATCCTTATATTATATTAATTTCAATACTTAAAAATCCAAAATTATAATCTGCAAATCTCACCTCATATTCAAATTTTAGTCTTTTGGTCATCATTGCCAAAAATCTAACTGAATTATTCAATGAATCAGTAACATGAACATTAAAACCATCCTGCACCCTTGTATTAGCTAATGCTTGCATAAGTGTCTGTATCGGCAGACCTGTATGCTTTTTGGATGCATAATTTTCTACCAAGTATATAACATTATTTAGACCACATCTTCGCAATCTGAATTTCTGCTCATGAAATCTACCATCTTTAATACTCGCACTGAAATCATCTAGTCTTTTTCTCTCAACAATATAGGGAAGAACCACTTCTTGGTCAAAATACACTTTGTGCCGTGCTATCCAAACAAAGTCACCAACTTTAAGACTTCTATATTCATGTTTCAAATCTAAATACTTCTTGAATTGTGTAACTGTTGGATCATTTTTGTTGGATAATCTGAAATAGATGCAAATTAGAAAGTCAATGTATAGTAAACAAAATATTAATAGCCCAGCAGCATATTATTGTCTGTTCAAAGTATTTGGCTGAGTTAAGCAACAGCAGGTGTGATCGGAAAGAAGCTGTGATGCATGAATGTTAAAAAAACTTTTTAAACAAATTCATTACACACGTAAACAACTCTGCTTATTCTCAGGTGGCAGAGGCCTCCCGATGACATAAACATTTTCAATCATGGGATAACCACAATCAACAATCCACATTTGAGAAGTGGCATGGAGCATCGCCTAGGCCCCGTTGCTTACAAACAGTTAAAGAGAAATATTTTTTCAATTATTCTCAATATTAGCACATACCCACTTGTTTCATTTTTATCAATCAACAATATGATGTCGAAGCTTCCAGGTATCATTTCAAGAGTATCTGTATCTTCATTTGTTAGATCACATGTATGAGTGTGTATTGTTGGTAGAATGGCATCTGTTTGAGTACTACTACTGTTCTTATGATTATTTAAAACATGTTCTATATAGCATGCCTCAGAAAATCCTGTATTAGTTAAGAAATATTCTTCTGTGCTTGGGTCAATTTCAACTAATTCACTGAAAGTTCTTAATGTCTTGGGAAACTTCTGCAGATTTTTTAATATTGCAAGTTTATCGTTAATATTTAAGATTTCTTTTGCAGCATATGATAAAAGCATATCTGTAGGAACAGTCTCGATGCCGTCAATCCAAAGGCGCTTTAGGCTTATGAGTATCGAACAATAACTTATTAGTTCTTTTATATAATTTTTATAACATTTATTTGATACTGAGTTTGAGTCGGTAACCAAGATTGATTTAGTTGGAATCATGTGTAGGTCATCTTGACTGCTGTGCGCCTTTAAACGCTGTTCAATAAAATTGCATAGTCTAGCATCGAACCCCTTTAATATTTTGCATTCAGCGCCCGTGTTGAGGGGTAGAGGATATTTGGACAACGACGACAGAGCCTCTGTCAGTTGGTGTTCAAGCTTGCATTTTTTTTGTTTTGCTTCCACAAGTAATTCTTCTAGCCACTCTTGAAATAAAGGATTAGGCCGCGAACGTTTCAATGTTACTGGTCTCGAAGAGCTTACAATACAAACCTCATTCATTTTACTTTATTTCGCAACGTCTACTAGAAAATACTATCTAATATTTATAACGATAAAAATACAAAGTCGTGCATCTGATTGTCAAGATTAATTACATAATAAATAATTAATATTATTAATAACAATTTTTGTAGTGCACTCCATCATAGTAAGTACCTAATCAAAATTGCACAAATTAATTTAATTTTCAACTCCTCTATGATGACGCAAACCATAGACAGAGAAAATTAAAACTGTTATAAACAATGATATTGTAACAGCCTTCACAGTTAATTTACGAATCTATCACAGACTACAAAATGATTTTTGTCTTAACTCTGTATAATACGGTTTTTTTTTCTTTTTCATAAGCAGGGCTGTCTATATTTAGCCTGTGACCTACGTCAAATGCTCGCGTTGCTGTCTTGCTGTGCATTGTCGTGTCGATGCAAAGAAAATTTGCCGTTTTCTTTTCTTACGGCTTAAAAGCAATTTATCATAAGTGCGATGAAGTGAATAAGTAGTAAACTGAGTGAAAACATGTATTGCTGTGTGTAATCTTTGAGAAAAGTGATCAAGACGCAAAGATATTAAAAATGTCGCTCGAAATCCCATTGATGAGCACCGATGAGGTGATGCTTTTACTGAAGGCGCGATTTTACATTTAGTGTATCATAATATAATGAGATTTATTAATATTTTATTCAGGTGATAGAATTAGATCCAGAACAACTCCCTTCCGGTGATGAAGTGTTAAGTATACTTCAGCAGGAGAGATCGCAGCTAAATGTCTGGATTAATGTTGCCGTAAGTTACCTAACCTAACTTGTTATATTTGTATACGTATGATAACAATCTTATTGTTGATTAAATCTGAATACTTTCACATTATTTAATTTCAATATCGGTCTCGCTACTGTTATTATTAGTGAAGCTTTCGTTTTCATATTATATTTGGGCTGTGAGATTTTTATACTAATGATAATTCTTAGCTATTAGCCTATGTTTACGGTGCAATTCCAATTACCTTATCAGCTAAATATTATTGCATTTTATGTTGTTCCAAACTAAGTTTAGACTCATAATTCGAGTAATTGTTGTTGTATTTACTTAATTTTATACTTTTGCATTTGTTTTAGAACTATCATATAACTTTTAATAATTTTTACATGTATCTTCCATTCTCTTAAAACAGTACTTTATTAACAAGCAAATTTTGGAAGGAGCTTTTATAATATCTAAATGATGCTTTAAATGACCAAATTAATTGTCAAAAAATACCATGCTTGTGTTGGCTATGTACACAGGTGACAATGTTCACTTCCCATCAGTCTTCTTTTTTATCAGTCTTTCATGCTATCTCTTTAATAAAATTATATCATCTCTCACACAATTCATTTTTCTTTTCTTTGATCCTTTTTCCCTCCTTTCAACCAAATTTATGCCCATCATTCTTCTTTTCATAAGAGTTTCATCCCACCATATCACATGGTAGAGGCATCCATATAGCATTAAAATACTTAAATCAGTTTATAACCTTCATTGTCTTACAGCTTGCATATTATAAGCAAAAGAAAATCGATGACTTCCTTAAAATTTTGGAAGCATCCAGAGTGGATGCAAACATTGACTATCGAGACTTTGAGCGAGATCAGATGCGAGCTCTCGACATGTTGGCTGCCTACTATGTTCAGGAGGCCAATAAGGAAAAATCAAAAGATAAAAAGAAAGAACTCTTCACAAAAGCTACACTTCTGTACACCATGGCTGATAAGATTATCATGTATGACCAGGTAAGCATAAAATGTAATGCTTGCTGAATTAAGAGACAATTCTTGAATGTTTTTGATTTTTTGACATTGCTTTTTTAAATGTGCTAAACAAATAGTGCTATTAAATTTTATGAAGCCTCATTTACCTATTAATTATTTTCCCAGAACCATCTTCTTGGCAGAGCTTATTTCTGTCTTCTTGAGGGCGACAAAATGGAACAAGCCGATGCACAATTCAACTTTGTTCTTAATCAGTCTCCTAATAATGTACCATCACTGCTTGGTAAAGCTTGCATTGCATTCAACCGCAAGGATTACAGAGGTGCACTAGCATTTTACAAGAAGGCTCTCAGGACAAATCCTGATAGTCCCGCAGCATTGCGATTGGGAATGGGACATTGTTTTATGAAACTCAATAACCAAGACAAAGCTAGGTATGTTTTGATCAATAACTACTATTTATTTTGCTTCAACAAATCTTAATTATTATAAATTAATCTTTTTTGCAGGATGGCATTTGAAAGGGCTCTGCAACTAGACCCACAGTGTGTTGGTGCCCTTGTTGGCCTATCCATCTTAAAGTTGAATTTGCAAGAAAATGAGTCCAATAAGATAGCTGTTATCATGCTTTCGAAGGCTTATGCTATTGATCCAAAGAATCCTATGGTTTTAAATCATTTGGCTAATCACTTCTTTTTCAAAAAGGTAAGTAATCACTGAAATCTCTATAGTTTTATTGATATGTTTTTAAATAGCTGGTGTTTTTTAATTTCAACATTTGTTTTAAAACAAATCATCTTGTAATTGAACAGAAGCCTGGTTATATTTGCAGATATTATTGACTTACAATATATTGTGATATAAAATAATCCTTCCACAGTTATCCTACTCAATAATATTGAACTTTTTGCTTTATTTTTTTGGGATAGAGTAATCATGTATTGTGTCAATTAATGTAAAAGGTTAAACTATGCCTCTCTTGTACCAGGATTACAGCAAAGTCCAGCATTTAGCACTCCATGCTTTTCATAACACAGAAAATGAGGCAATGAGAGCAGAAAGTTGTCACCATCTTGCAAGGGCGTTTCATGCCCAAGGCGACTGTGACCAAGCCTTCCAGTATTACTATCAAGCAACACAGTTTGCTCCGCCCAATTTTGTATTACCTCACTATGGCCTTGGACAGATGTATATTTATAGAGGAGATACTGAAAATGTAAGTGATTTTGAAAAAGGTCTATTTTTGGTTTGTTTTTTCCTATAAAACTGGTCATTTCATAATTTTAACTTACTATTGCACAAATCCATTAATTTTTTTGATTTATTCCTTTGAAACGAACCTTATATTTTCAACTTCATACCATTATTAATTGGCTAAAAATAGCAGTAGCACATAAGTTAGTTACTGTTTTTGTGTTTTTTGGAAATGTCATCATTTGGTAAATATTTCATAATTCCTCGAAATTAGAAGAAATTGTAGAAGGCATATATTTTAACCACTATGATATCATAATGTTACATCTATAATGATCACCATAATCTTTCTAGGCAGCTCAATGTTTTGAGAAAGTGCTCAAAGCCCAACCAGGAAATTATGAAACAATGAAGATTTTGGGTTCTCTGTATGCTAACTCACCATCACAGTCTAAGAGGGATATAGCGAGACAACATCTGAAGAAGGTCACCGAGCAGTTTCCAGATGATGTAGAAGCTTGGATTGAGCTGGCTCAGATCTTAGAGCAAAATGATTTGCAGGTAATTTGATGTTTCACATTCAAATTCTATTAAGGAATAATCACTTTATGTTTTCTAATTAATGTCCACAGCTTCACTCAGACAAGCACATTGAACTTTGAGAGGGAATTAAGAAATTTAGATTCCCATGTACCATCAAAAATCCCTTAATGAGTTTATTATATTTACCCCCGTACAATAACATATTACATGCTAATGTACATATTTCACACTCATTCAGTATATTAAGCACATACAAAATACTATAACCCTAACTTAATAAGTGCTTTCCGTTCTCAGGGGTCACTCAATGCCTACAGTACTGCAATGAAAATTCTGAAGGAGAAAGTAAATGCCGATATACCAGCTGAGATATTGAACAATGTAGCTGCATTACATTACCGGCTGGGAAACTTGAATGAAGCCAAGAATTACTTAGAGGAAGCATTGGAAAGGTAAATTAGTAATTTAGTAAAAGTAAATTAGTATTTTATGATGCTAATTGGTAGTATCAAATTGTTATGAAAGTCTTTTCAAAATATTATTTGTGTGATTTAGTTCAGGCTGTATGGATAGCTCAAAATCCCTATCCATAATCCATTTAATAAGTGTAAACTTTTTATAACAAACTCAAGGGACTGAGCTTTTTTTTATCGGTATATACAGTTATCGTTGATAATACATGGAGTGGATGAACAAAATGTGGGTTTTAATGTAAACCAACCTAGTTGTGCTCACTTCCAATTTATAGGGAGTTTATCGTTATAAAGCATAACAATATAAAGAGTTTACACTGTACTTTAATGGATCAAATAAAGAAAACATAATATTAAGACTTCATTACAATGATATGAATTAAAGTAAGATGTTAAATTTCAAATAATTTTCTATATAGGGAGAAAGCAGACGCAGAGACCCTGGATGCTCAGTACTACAACTCTATAGCTGTAACAACCAGTTATAACCTGGCTCGGCTCAACGAGGCTCTCTGTCTCTACAACAAAGCTGAGAAACTATACAAGGACATACTGAAGGAGCATCCCAATTATATCGACTGTTATTTGAGGTGAGTAGTATTAGCACAAATTTGCAAGGGTGTAAGGATTATGATTTTAATTTATCTGTACATATAATCAAACGGCAAAGAGCGTTGATTCTGTATGGTATTGAATTCAATTCTAAATTGTATATTGGAAATAAACTAATAAAAACACTTCAAGGGATCTTTATACAAGCAACAGAAGCAAAATATGTAGTTTTTTAAGTTGGTTGTCTCTGTCTTTGTTTTTTGCCTTTAACAAAAAAAGTACTACATAGATTTTGACGAGACGTTTTTTGTTATATTGATATTAGTCCTCCACAACATACAGGTTATAATTCATTTTGAAGATGTGGAACCTCTGATAGGGAACCCCAGTGGCCCAGCGGCGGCGGCTTTGAATACAAACCCCAATCTCACTTACTGGCTGGCTTACCAGGGTGTCTTATTATACGCACAGAATTAAGCTGCTCGATGGTAGGGTTTCACGGAAGGATAATTTATATTTTTGTGAAGCCTGTTTGGCTGGCTACCAACCTTCATGCTTGAGTCAGCCGCCATACGATTCGTCGTGTTTCGACTGGGGCCTTGAGAGCCAGTTCTCCTCTTTTTTCTCCCCATCCTCGCCATTATTCTTCTGCCACCCGTCCTAAAGTGGTATGTTGTTGGTGTATCTGGGATCAGTTGCCGTCGTTATTGATCCTAGTTGCTTTGGCAATGTACCACTTCCCTTGTTCTTTCTCTTCCCTGCGTACACGGGTCTTTTACTTCTTTCCTGACAGTGAAAGGCGTTAGTGATACCTCAGTTTGGTGTTATTAACGTCCATGGGCCCCGGTGGTCACTTACCATCAGATGACTCGTCGGCTCTTTTGCCTGCTTTCACATATTTTTTTTTTTATCAGATATGAATATAAAGCCTTAGGACAAGTTTTTGAGTACTAAGAAAAATAGGATTTATATTATTCCAGAAAATAAACAGGATTTATTCTAGTAATACGTTCTCACCCCCCTGTTAGGTACATACTTTGGTGAAAGTTAGCTTCTTAACCAGACTAAATCTATCTCTGTGCAAAATTTAATTCATATCCGTTCAAAAGTTTTTGCGTGAAGGAGTAACAAACATCCATATTAGGATTGATTCAGTAAATATACTTGTCTAGATTGTTATCTAATTTTAGCTTGCATAAACTACATTATATATGATTGTCTATGAAGAGTAGAAAATTGTAACTTTAAAAAAACCCGCTTCACTTTTCTATCAATACTCAGTGTACTGTAAAAAAAATCCACATCAAATTTGCACTGAGTACAGGTGGGCTTAAATTTAATTTTCTATTACATTTTAAATTACACTATCCATATATTATTTTTCTTGTAGATTTACATCTCACGTGTATTCTACACTCATATTTGAGTGTAACGTAATAAAACCAGTGTCATAATAAAGTTGTTCTGTACAGATTAGGATGTATGGCCCGAGACAAGGGTCAGATCTACGAAGCATCGGACTGGTTCAAGGAAGCCCTTAAAGTAAACACGGAGCATCCTGACACCTGGTCACTGCTGGGCAACCTCCATCTGGCCCAGCAGGAGTGGGGACCAGGACAGAAGAAGTTCGAGAGGATTCTACAAAACCCTTCAACATCCAACGATGCTTACTCTTTGATTGCTCTCGGTTTGTATGTTATTATACAATTATAAATAGCTTTACATTTTCTCTCTTGTACAAAACCCCATGTTAATTTGTATTATCTATTTGAATATAATTCCTTCTATCACATTGATCTTCTGTCCATTTCATTATTAAATATGGGTTCATAGGTAATGTATGGTTGCAAACTCTACACCAACCCTGTCGAGAGAAGGACAGGGAGAAGAGGCATCAGGAGAGGGCGCTTGCGATGTACAAGCAGGTCTTGAAGAATGATCCTAAGAACATCTGGGCGGCTAACGGTATCGGGTGTGTTTTGGCGCACAAGGTATGTCCCAATATTATATCTGTACAATAACTGCCTCAGTTTGTTATAACGAGTTAATCATAGTGGAATAACCGAAATAATAAACCGAACACTTAGTTGACATATCTATCGGACCAATAAACAATAACTTACAATAAAATAACTAATGATCATCGGGATTATTTGCGATTAAGATTCAAATCAACTTGGAAACGCGACAAGTTCGGTATAGTAATTCTGCACTGTAACACGTCGCTTTATTTCAAGCGCCAAGCAATTTAGCCGACAACGCTTCGAGAAGTATTCGATGTTACTTAGTTATTGTTTTACTTTCGGTGTGATGCTAATTTCCTTAATAATATACCATAATAAAACTTTTATATAATATACCAGGGGTGTATAAACGAGGCGCGCGACATGTTCGCGCAGGTGCGTGAGGCCACTGCCGACTTTCCTGACGTCTGGATGAACATCGCGCACATATACGTCGAACAGAAACAATACATTAACGCCATACAGATGGTGAGTTTTGTGTATCTTAATGTGTCTATGTGCATACCATGAATTAGTACATAATTGTATAAGGGTTTTACTGCCGCACTCGAAGTTGTTAATGATTACTTAAATTGCTATTTAGTACAAAATTTGTATAGAAATTAAAGTAATCATTGATGACTTCGAATGCCGTAGTCAGTATTTAAAAATGTCACATAACATTTGAAGAGTGTGCACAGGAATTACACGTTATCATTCCCCCAACCCCATTCCATCATCGAACGAGCCGACACACGATGGGTATCCCTTCGTCGTTAACATCCCACCAGTACGAACGACGCGCTTCGCCTCGTCTTTTGTCACCCGTACCGAGAGGGACTGAAATAAGTTGCCCGCTTCTGTTTCCGTTCGATTAAATGTCTTCTTGTCAAGAGTGGATAGACTTCTACTAAACTAGTGCGCTTTACCATGAAAGACTTCATCGTCACTTACCATCAGATGGGATCGTCAAGCCAAGATAAGCGCTAGCTTATTTATGGTAAAAAAAAACAATTTTTTAGTATGTTTTTCAAAAACAGTTATTACAGTACAAGAAAATTTTTGTTGGAAATTAATATTCCAAAACCAAATGTACAAATGTTTTCGTAGTACGAGAATTGCGTGCGCAAGTTCCGAATGCAGCACGACGTGGACTGGCTGACGTGGCTAGCGCGCGCACACACGCTGGCGGGGCGCGCGCACGCGGCGCGGGCGGCCCTGCTACGCGCGCGACGCGTCGCACCGCACGACGCCGCGCTGCTATACAATACGGCGCTTGCGCTGCGCCGGCTCGCCTCGCACGTGCTCAAGGACGAACGCTCCGAGCTGAAGGCTGTGCTGCGAGCGGTGCATGAGCTGCATGTCTCGCATCGGTTAGTCAACAAGATGACCTGTTTATAAGAATAGCTGACTACGAGCAAACAAGCCACGTAACTGTAAATGTCACCGTCCACCATGCACACCAGAAATAATATAGCTATAGCGTAGCGCCGGATCGCGCCGCACGATGCCGGTCCCCGACTCTAAATCGACCCAAAGCGATTTCCGTCACTATTAATGACTGTTGACTGCGGCAGTAAGACATATATATAATCGTCATATAGCTATCCTTCCTCGTAACGAAAAATAGTAATCATAGTATGTATCCCGTAGGTACTTTCAACGTCTAGCGTCAGCAGAAGGTGGCGAGGGGGCGGAGCGCGCGCGCTACGAGCCGGCGGCCGCGGCGGCGGAGGCGAGGACGTGCGCCGACCTGCTCTCGCAGGCACAGTGGCACGTCGCGAGAGCGAGAAGGCAACACGACGAGGAGGTCACGCTGCGCGATAGACAGCGCGAACAGCGAGAGGCATTCAGGAAGCAGCAGGTTGGTTGGCGTATATTGTGCAGAGAATTTCGTTTCGCCGATTTTCCTCCTCTTTATGAAAACATTTGAGTTTCAAGTGTTTTTAAAACACTTACATGAAATCAACTATGTATCATACTGATCGCGTATATAACTTAATCTTACGTGGACCAGGACGAGGAGCGCAAACGTCGCGAGGAGCAGCAGCAGAAGAGTACAGTGGAGATGCTGCAGAAACGACAGGAGTACAAGGAAAAGACGAAGAATGCGCTGCTGTTCGCAGATATGCCGCCCGAAGGCAAGCCCAAGAGTGGGCGTGGGCGGCGTCGGGACGAGTACGTGTCCGACTCCGGCAGTGGCAGCGACCGGCCTCGCGAGGATGGGTGAGGAATCAAACAATATACTCTCTATACTCTGTGATTATACTGTCTATGGTTCGGAAATAATGTTTTTCAACAAACTAATATTACGGTCGAAATTCTAACACTCTATTTTCAACTTTACCGAAATAACTATTTATCAATATCGATTATGCTTATATTGTATTAAATACGAAACTCTTAATAATTAGTTTAGACAAAGATTATTCTTCTGAAGCCATATTCAAAAAATATTTTTCCTCATAGCAGTACTGTAGTACGGGCAGACTAAGAGATAATAGGTTTTCGTATTTTCTACACAATCTTTTTAGTGGAAATTTCTACTGTGTTCAATATGACGGTTCATGAGATACAACCTGTGTCAGACGGTCAGCGGAGTCTTGATAACAGTGTCCCGTTTTTACCCCTTGGGTACGGAAACCTAAAACAGACTATACATAAATAATAAGTACTGGTTAATATACAAAATATAATTCATCTCACATTGATCATATTAAAAAATATATAGTGCGAACCGCGAACCGAAGCAGCGCAAGCGGAAGCGGGAAGCGGGCGAGGGGAAGAAGGGCAAGGGGCGGAAGAGACGCGAGCGGGCGAGTGGCAGCGACAGCGACCCGCCCAGGAAGAAGGGGCGCAAGAAGGTCGGCATGATCATCATCACTTCACCTTATCAATAATAACAAATAAATATCTTTGGACATCTCACACACGGCCGTCTGAGGCAAGCTAAGCGTTAGCTACTACTATGGTGATGATACATACTTTTTACACACAGAAAAAATATTCCTGCTCATCACAGAAAAGTTTAACCTGGTTGGGATCGAACCCACGACCTTCGGTGTAACAGTCAGATTCACTAACCACTAGACTAACCGGCCTGACAATCTATCAATGATATCATCGTTATTAGCATTGTCATTGATATTATAAAATAATATCTGATGAACATCCACTATTATCAATAAAATTATTCTAATACACCTTATCCCCGTTCAAATATGGTGGTGATATGTTTGGCCATCATAATTGATATCATCATTGAGTTATCTTCATCACCACCATTGACCTCATCATATAGTACAATATATTGTACGGAACAAATTTTCAAACTGTTGTTCATCGTGACGCTGGTCTGATAATGAAGTTTGTAGACTAGAATGCTGTATAGTCTTTATATTGGTCATGAATAGTTCTAGCATTTCAAACTAAGTACGTTACTCTACAGGGAGAAAAGGGCATCGGTCGCAGAGAGAAAGCCCTCAAGGAAAAAGCCGATGACAAATTGGGCACGAAACAACGCATGAAGATAGTATCCAAGGAGACTATATCGACATCCGAATCGGACTCGGACGCGTCGCGCAAATCGCGTAGTCGCAGCCGTAGTCGCAGTCGCAGCGGCAGTCGCAGTCGCAGTCCGCCGGCGAACAAGGGACGCAAGAGGATCATGTCGGCTTCTGATAGCGACAGGTTGGTTATATCAGCATGGAAGAGTTATAATTTCCTATTTCATTCTCATGTCGATGTTTAAAAAATGCTAGAACGATTGTTTATCATATCTTCAAAAGATAGAAACATTCATACAAACTTTCATGTCCTATAAAAAAATCCATTAATATATATATTATTCACAGGTCTAAGAGTCGTTCTAAATCTCGGAGTCGTTCGCGTTCTGGCTCAGCTAAAAGTCGTTCTCGGTCCAAGAGCCGATCCCGATCAAAGAGCCGTTCCAGGTCCAAAAGCCGATCCCGATCCAAGAGTCGTTCCAGATCAAAAAGTCGGTCCAGATCTAAGAGCCGTTCCAGATCTAAGAGCCATTCAAGATCTAAAAGCCGGTCCAAATCGAAGAGTCGATCCAAATCCAAGAGCAGATCCAGGTCTAAGAGCCAGTCGAGATCGAAGAGTCGGTCAAGATCCAAGAGTCGATCCAGGTCTAAAAGCCGCTCAAGATCAAAGAGCGGATCTAAGAGCCAGTCCCGATCGAGATCTAGGTAAATATTTAGCACTTAATTTAACGGCAATACTTTTATAGTAACGAAAATAGATTATTTTATATAATTGAATGATAACCAAATAATAATCGAATTTGATTTTTAATAAAAACTTTTACAGATGTAAGTTCCGAGAAAGAAAGAGAAGAGAAAGTTTTACGTATTTAAAGATCTTTGTAAATGTGATAAGTTAACAATAAGAAAAAAAAAGATTGATTTTTGTCGATGATAATAATAATAGAAGTAATAGATTTTTTTTGTCACTGCTTGTATTAAATAGTCGTTTGCGCCCGCGGATTTGGTCGCGTGACGGTTACATTCTTATTCCAGAATATAATCTATCTGTGTGGTAAATTTCGTACAGGCCCATTCAGTAATTTTTGCGTGAAAGAGGAATAAATTCATCTGTCCATCCTCACAAACTTTTGCATTTATAATATTATTAGGATACAATTTTGTCTTATATAACTTCTTTACTCACCAGATCCAAGAGCCGTTCTCGGTCCAAGTCGAAGAGCGTCTCCAGATCTCGTTCAAGGTCCAAGAGCGGATCGAGGAGCCGTTCCAGATCTCACTCCGGCTCAAGATCCCGTTCAGGATCGAGGAACTCAAGACCAGACACACCGGTCTCTAGGAAATCTGTTTCAGCTAGTGAAGACGAAGCTTAAGTATGTTTGTAAATATAGTTTTATGTAGAAATATGTATGAATGTTACCTTTATGGTAGGCAGTTTGGTTTATTGGAGACTGTTCTGTCTGACTGTCTTCAGTTTTCTAATTCTGGAGGTATTAAGAATGTATTTGTTAGTTAAAAAATAAAATCTTTTCGTTATAGTAACACTATTTACCACTTTGTAATATATTGCGTGCAGGTGTAGTGGTTTCAAATGTTATTTTCTTAAACATTGAGACTCAAATAAAAAGTATAATTTTTAAAACAAAAAGAAAGCTTAAGACTTATATTCTTCATCTCTCCTAGACTAACTTTAGGTAAATATGCATTTTAATATTAGATTTCTGCTGGTAACGAACTGTCAAACTGTTGCATATACTACACTCGATTATATTATCTACAATAATTATCATCTGCTATAGTTTCAATAAATCAATACAAGTTAGGTCCTCTTAGTTATAATAATGATCCCACTTCTGATACCAACTGAAATATATTTCATGCTTTTAGGCCTGATCCCACTTCTGTATTACTTCAAAGTATTACACGTTTGCCTTAAAAGTATTCTAAAGAATCTTGATTGGAGGCAGATAATTAAGGTGCAGTTTTTAGGAAGCATTAATTTCTTTAGGAAAACTTGTAAAAGATCTCTGAAACTATTAGCTTCGTACCCTTTGTTAATATTTCGCTATTCATTATCTTTATTTTGTTAGGACTTTTTTCTAACTTTAAGATTCTATGATAGAAATCGTTACATACATTCTAATTTAGTATCAAAATACCCACAAGAAATAGTATTAATTGTATAAAAAAACCACTGCCTATATAATTATATAATTATACACACATTACTGTTACGCATTATAGTAAAATTAATTACGCAAATATCTGTAAATAACACTTATCTTCATCTTTCACATTATTTAATACAGAATTTATTTAAGGTTTTCATTTAATTTCGTTTTGTGTTGATAATTTTTGGCTGTATCTTACATTTAAAATGTAAAATTATTGTACTGCAGGTAATTTTTGATAATCTATCAATAATTATATGATGTGAAACTTGGTATTGTAAAATTGTAAATAAAATTAATCAAATTTAGTTTAGTGGTATGTCTTATATTAGGAAACTATCAAAACTGTTGAATTTGTATCCTTTTGAAATTCTAACAAAAATGTATTTCAACTTTTAAAAATTAATAATACCCACCTAACCTTATGGTACGGTTTCGAACGCGCCCCATTGTATTGTATGAATTCATATTGGCCTTCTGGAGTAAGGAGATTCGCGTGTATTGTATGCTGCATCAATATGAACGTATCGAGTTGGGATAGCTAGTTGTGGAATACGGGATGTGTACCTATAGTTGTTGCAAAGTACATATGTAACATAGTATTACGCATTAATTCTAGAAAAATACAGCTTTTTCCCCTTCGCCCTACTTCACCTCCCTCCATAGGTGAAAGCTGGGTACGCCCATATGCATATGTTCGAAATTCATACAACTTAGTTGGGTTGCGATTGCTTCCCTGGGAAGCCTACCTACAAGGGACTACAAAATACATATCAACTATAGAGCCCGCCTAACACAGAACCAATGTCTTTCGGAAACGTTACGGTGAACTATATTCAAAACGCGCCTAAACACTTTGACATGTGTACGTAATAATAACGTTTTTTGAGCTGTAGGGATAAAACGTTACATCATCTGTCGCTTTCTTTTACCAAGACTTACCGTAGAGATTATAAAACAATGCATTAGCTTGGCTTTCGAAAACTGTAAAAAACAAGTTCTATTGTCCAAGGTATGTCGTTTTTATTTTAAACATATGATTATTTATATTTATTCCGCGACATGCAAGTAATAAAAGTTTGCGTCCCGCGTACGACGACAACTCTAACCTTCCTTTGGTCTACCTTCTAAAGCGTTCCGTTTCATATTGATTCAGTTTTCATTACGTGGAAAGCATTTTTCAGATTAAATCATTGATATGGAATAATATTTCAAATATTCACTATAATGACGGCCAAGTTCCCTTCATTTAATAAAGTATATTCCTTCCTTTTTTTGGAGTATTTAAAATCGAATTAAAAGGAAAAATGTAATTTGAACAAAAAATGTGTTATCCAGCAGTCTACATCAAGGACAGTCTTTGTTTTCAAAATAAACTAGAAAAACAATCGAATTGGAAACTTCGACTAAAAATTTACTGATAGAAAAAAGGCATTCATAAGAATTTCGAAAAATGTAATTTATGAATTACATATCTGTTAATGCCTGTATCGTAGTTTAGGAGCGCTCTATAGTTCTAAATTATACTCTTATGACCACGTATAGTCAAACAAAATAGTTGAATATAAAATAAATAATAAACGATATACGAATTTCAACAATAGGTACACTAAGTACTTAATTCAAATATTTTTACCAAATCTATACTTATAATAGACAATTATCGAAACTTTACTTGACCATGTTAATTTTCAATAGATTTGTCGTGGAATTAAATTATGGCGAATTATTTAATAAGGCACAAAATTAAATATTTGTTATAGTATGATTAACTTGTCTTGTATTTAATGTTTTACTTGTCAATTTTGTTTATATTTTGTTTGTAGCCAATAGGTGATATAGGTTATAAAAAGTTGTAGCATCTCTTAAGATATATTTTGATTGTGTATGATAAGGATTTAATTCTGTGACAGGATTTGTAGGTAGTAAATAAAAAAATGAAAATTTATATTTGGTTTTTTATTTTTATTCACGTACGGACCAGGGGTCTTAGTAAGAAAAGGCTTTAAAAATCTTGTATATTTATTAAATATGCACCTAATGTAATACATAATAATTACCTACTATTAAGATAGAAAGACATGAGACACTTGCGTAAACTAAATATATGAAGTGTTACTTCCTTTTACAGTTACAATTATTGTACAATATTTTTGGAATATTAATATTATTAAAGTATCAAAAACAATAATGTACGTACAATGAGGGTCAATTCAATTTCGATTTTAATATCAATTATATCAAAATTGAGATTGCGAAAATTAAACAAGAACATTGCTAATATCTTACGGATACTCACGATTTGTTTTGTGTGTCGATATATTGACCCTGGTCTCGATCATTCTCATGTCGTCAGTACTCGTAAAATATATAACATCGCGATGAGTTAAAAAAAGCTGAAAATCTTTCCAAGCGTATTGATAACATGTAATAATCTTAATATTTAACTAATAGTAAAAGAAAATAACTTGCCAATGCCAGGGTATTCAATGTAGAGGGCATTGGTGTTTTAAGACCGAATATTCCCCAATCTGGTTACGGCCCTCAATAGTAAGTTTCGGTTGATTCCCACCATTTGTGATTTTGTGAACTACCTCTCGAGCAAGGCACACTTCCGTTCTTTCCGTGTTGCGTGTTGATCTGGCAGCGGGACCTCACGCCAAGGGTCAGATCCAACTGCTCATGTACAAAACTTATATATGTCCGGATGACTTACATAACTCCGATAGCGTGACTCAGGTTACTATGACGTCACATATGTCATGCAATTTTACCAAACGTGAGTTTTTAGATTCAAAATGTTCAGTAATCAACGCAGATACGTGTTGATTACTAAGAACACTTCCCACGCAGATTGGTGTGAGCTCATTCGTTGCATCACAGACCGTGGGAAGCGTTAGGTACAGATTTCAAATAAATCTTTAAACGACAACACTTAAAATATTAAAACAATATGTCGATAACATATAACAATATTCAATTCCTATGTAGATTCAAATCCAGTTAACAACCAACTAACTAGTTAAAATGACTTATTATTAATAATTGAGCTTTTAAGCAACCATCAATAAACTAGATCAATAGACAATAATATAAACTTTTAATAAACGAATATTTAATCTTTGAAACAAGTATAAATAGCAGAAATCTCTTACATAACGAAATCATAATTTTTCAATCACAGCACATAACAATTACATAATAGTTATTTTGTTCATTATAGAAGGATAACAAAGACTATACAATTTTAAACCGTTTTATTAGGTGTTTATGTTATATCCACATACTCGAGGTATCATGATACTTTGTAATATGGTACCACGTCGTAATTAAATAAACGGACAATCATTCCTTAAGCGGGTCACTGAAATTGTAACATTCATGTGTGTAAAAACAATTGCGTGTGTACTATGGCATAACTATAGGGTGGCAAGGCTACCAATATGGGACAGGCCGGACCCGAAAGGCTTCGAGCTCAAATATATTCTAATATTTTTAACATAATTAAGTTAAAGTTATAAAAATGATAAGTCCCCACTTAAAACCAAAAGTAACAACCGTTATATATTTTTTTAAACTATAGAATCATAAGAGGCTTTTAAAAATTAGATATTTAGTTAAAATGGACAAAATATTTCTGTACAGAAACCATCTCAGTAATTTATTAAACTTAAATTTCAATGTGAGGTGCCACAGGCATGAGAATCTATAGTTACTCTTATAATGGAGCTAAAAAGTACCTTACCAGAACGCCATTAAAGGTTCTTACCACAATACCTCATAAATTTACTTTATTTATGAATTACATTCAATAGTTTTAGATAAGTATGTTCATAATTTACTATATTATAGGAAATAGTATGTGGAAATACTTTTTCATAACAAATGCATTGTTTCTTGAATAAAATAAACAGCAGGGGTTGCCGCTTCGTACCTTCCAAAATGAACGGACAGCAAATAGATTCAGAGCAACTTTAACTATATTATAAGCTACGGCATATAATATTTAAATATCTTATATCCAATAACTATGTATCATTCCTAATATCCTACATTAAATTCCATACAAACTTGCTAAATCTTAATAATATCAATCGGATTAAAAAATTTCATAAAAATTCGAATATATGGCAGTTACCGTTTTCAATTCTCGATCATAATTCCTTAGTGGTCGTTATTGCAGCGTTTAAAATATCTATTTTAAAAAGAGTATATTTGTTAAAAAGTAAGAACGTCTATCATTAATACTGTTTAGTTTAGTGTGCGCTATATTATTTCTATCGTTATATTTCTAATGCCTACGGTGAGAGGTGCTCTTCTACCACTAAAACCTTTGTCAATATTTGCACATTGCGCTTTGGATTCGATAAAAACCATATTTGTGTTTACTTGAGCATGCAGTTCAGTATTCTAAAGCTGGATGTCAAGTAGCAATCCTACTTAGAATTTTAATAGTACATTCAACAATATATTCAAATAAAAATTTAATAACATTACAAAGAACATAGAAACACAAAGGTATCAGTAATAGCAGAGCTAAATAGTGTATCCTAAATACTAAAGGGTATATTATTTAGCAATTGTTATATTTTTATCAAGTCAAGATTTTTAATAATTCTCTATTACAAAATTTAACGTGCCAAAACTGCATGCATCTAAATATTGTTCTACTAATCATTTAAAATTGGATTTAGGTCGAACATGAAATAGGCACTAAACAAGAGACTAAGAGTACTGTCAGTAATAAAAATGTTCCCATTAAATTTCTTTTTTGTTATAAATTGCCCAGAAAATAATTCTTATTTCAATTAAAGTAATATTGAGCGATCTTTGCTTATATAAAATCTCAAATATATAACTTAAAATGTTTTGTAATCGTTCAAATCCATGTATTTTATTTTAATGAACATTTTATTGATCATAAAGATTCATGTCTTTTTATTTTCGTATACAAATAAGTAAAACATATTCACTTGCATAAAAACATCTTAAAACTTAACATATAAACATTTTAAAACTTAATTTGTTTTCACAGTAGAGTTTACTTAATACTCCAAATTAAAAAAAGTCAAAAGTTTCGATAATTCGGATAATAATCCTTCACAACGTTTCCAGTCATTTCTAAGTAAATTTATTGCGTTGTGTTATGAGCTAGTTTTGGGAGATATCTTTTGAGCCATTTGTACTAGGGTGTCCAAATGTTACGGTTCCGTTGGACATGTTGCCCTGCGGCCCTCCGAGGAAGGACGTGAAGGTTGTGTCTCGACTCATGGGTGGTTCCAACCCTTCAGACAGCGGAATGCAATCCAGTGTTGGAACTGTGTACTCCCTGGAATATTTTATTTATTACATGTTAAACAACTTCGGGTTTATATGAACCTATAGTAACTATAAAATGACACGGGAATAGTAATGCAAAGATAGGAGTGTAAGAGTCTATTATTTTAACGCTTACTAATGAAGAGGCAAGAGCATTGATTTCTATTTGCCGAGTCGCAACCCGGTACCTTGTCGTCAATATAAAATACCGGGTCGCACTTGGGGTTTACTAATAAAAAATAAGCAGTAGCTTTATACTTTACACTAAAACTTATTGTCTAAATAGGTGATAATAATGTATGTAATTCGTAAAACAATTTTACACAATAACGAATGTGAATTATTTAACCTAAAGGGGAGCTTGGCTTTAAAAGTATTAAGTAGCGAAGGGGCAGTGTGGATATTAAAGGGCCATGGCAGCACAATGTTTGTGAAATACTGGGCTATATCGAAGGTCCAATAACTCACATGGAGACATTGTCCTGCGTTTGCTGCGAGTCGTGCACAAGCTGCGGCAGCGCGCGCTGCGCGGGCAGGCGGGTGCTGCGCGCGCTGAACAGGAACACGCCCGTCACCGCCAACAGGTACGACAGGAAGTACAGTGCGTGGAACTAAAAAATATATAATATATTTAACTTTACAACACCATCAATTAGGTTTGTCAGATGACTGGGATTTTTCTGGAATTTTTTGTGCTGTCTCGTGTCGTGCAATTTTATTTAGTCTCAAAAAATTCACAAATAATATTTTTTTATACCAAGCTCAGGTAGCAGTAAAGTAAACCCAGATGTTTATTAAACGCGCTCGCATTTGGGCACTAGAACCCTGATTCCGTTCATGGTTCCGAAAATGTTCAAGAAATTATTAGCCTGGATTTGGTAACCCTATCTTCAATACATATCCAGCTTTCGTCAGTGTAATGTCTTGTTTTGTAAATTATATGAATTATTCCAGACTATAAAATGTACCTATGCCAAAAGTTCAGTAGTTTTTGCGTGAACGCTGTACAATTTGCATTTGTAATTAGTAGGATTTAACTGTTCTTAAATGAAACATGTACATACATATATAATCCAGTTAGTAATGAGGAATGAGTAAATTGTTTCCAGAACAACTATCTGATAAATAAACGTTACTAATCTTACTAACAGCCTACTTTACTAATTCAGTAGCTAACTAAAAGAAACCAAGAGATATCAGCATATCAGTAGTTACATCACCACCAAACATCACCAAATTGACATCTCGTTCACAGTCACATTTTCTTTTATTAAGTTATTTTAGTATCTTCTTCAAGAGCTGTTGATAAGACATTTTATTTAACCATCCTTAACTCTATGTTTCCTAAGTTATTTTGAGTTTAAAATAAAACATAATTCAATCCTTACCTTAAATTGAAATATGTACATCCCAGCAATAAGCGTATAGTAATCAGCAGACAAGAACGACAGGTGCAGTATTATAGATCCCACATCCCTCAGCATTAAGCTTTGCAATATTTGGAATATTGTTTGCACTCCACAATAGCTTCCCAAATGAACAACTGTGTCAATCTCATACCAATTGAATGACATCAAATCACTGAACTCCAAGAAGAATGTTTGGGTACAAGACATTATACTGCCTATGAAGCCAAGGAGGGCAAGGTATTCGGAGCAAGACTGTTTTCTTAACATCATCTCTTGAAGTACTGTCACCACAGCATACAGGAGGGAACCAGCTAGGCAAAGCATGTCACCTACTAACTGGTTTTTGCCTGAAGAATCAACATAAGTGTCATATTATAATGCAAATCAAGGACCTTGTTTTACAATACACAGAATTCTTGTCTGGATATTATGTAGTCTGGTTCTAGCAAATCACATTATGACAATTTGCACTAATTTTAACTAATCTCTTTGTGCAGATTGTAATATATCATTTATTTATATGTCTACTTGAATATTATAAAGAGGAAAGATTTGATTATTTGTTTGTTTGAATTGAATATGCTCCAAAACTACTGGACCGTTAAAAAAAAATCTTTTACCATTAGAATCCTACATTATCCCTAATGAACATAGCCTATATGTAATATGAGAAAAATAGGAATCCACATGAAAAAAAACCTTATAAAGCATATGCTGCAGTAATTATTAACAATAGAGCAATATGATATACTTATCTACAGACAAATCAAGGATACCATGTGTCTAACTGTTACAGTAATGTCACAATAACTACTTTTTTGTGGTAACTGGTAGTTCCGAAGCAAAGTGACGGCAATTTCTAGTATAGTAAATTTTTCTGTATGATCTTGTAAACAATCTTTGTGTCAAAGCAATACTTTAAAAACTGATAATATGTTAGTTTTATCTCTGTTTACAAAACTTGTGTATGATATTAAGGACTTTTTATGCCCCAAGATATTAGTAAGTTAAACATGGAATTTGATGGTTATATAATAAAATTGACATTGAGATCTACTGGTTTGTTTACAAGTTATGTATGGACTAGAAAAGCAGACTACATACCATCAGTTGGAGCTCCCTCTACATCAGCCCACACCACACAAACAACTGCCATCAATCCCAACGTAGCCCCTGCAACATGAACAACACCAAGCCGCTGTCCCCTCCATGCCCCTCCCACTAATGCGGCACCAACACCGCTGCAGGCTAGCAGCTGTCAGCTAAGAACTGATGTGAACCGTTGAGACATCACTAGGAGCCAGTTAGCTTCTACATCCAAACTGCAGGCTAAGATTACTATCCACCATTGTCTAAAACATAAATTGTGTTAGATACAGATTTATGCAAATCAACATTAAAATGGTCTGTTCTAAAGAATGTATTTAAAAGAAGATAAATAATTAGATATATTTTATACCTTATTAATTAGTAAATAGTATTTAATTATGCTCAGTGCAAATTCCAGATCAAATTTGCATTAAAAAATAGTGTATCTATTTTGATTTTATATCATATTTTATATTAAATATAGGAGAGCTTGCCCACAGTCCCACCTGATGTTAAATGGTGATGTAGCCCTGAATGGTACACACTCAACTTAAAGCTTATTTATACTTGACTGAAAGACTTCAAATGGATAGTAATGGCCATTTATTTGTTTTGTTTTTTAAGATAATTATGACAAATAATAATTAGTGTGACTTACTTAGCCAATTTCTGGACTCCGTTACACAGCAATGTAGGAGTGAATAGGATAAATAGCACTAGATATGGAACTACCAGCTGTCCAGTGATGGGGAACTGCCAAGTCGCGCTTTGTAGCAGAGTAGTTAAAATACATTTGCCACTCAAGAAAAGCGATAATATTTGGCCTAGAATTATCCCTCGCCACACCTTCCTAAAAGAAACGGCACGGAATTACACACTGTATTTCTTAAACAAACGGGAATGTATCAGAAATTTAATATTACCATCGACCGAGTTCCGAAAAGTAGGCCTCAACTTTGTCACTGAAATTCTCATTCTCCATTGTTGTGCGTGATCACAACTAGTAATATAAGCATCTACGTCAGGACCACAGGTCGAAATCGAAATCTCTCAGGAATACACATTAATTTAAAAGAAACACTCATAGTTTATTACAAGATGGGCTTGGGCTGGTTAGCTAAAAGCAAAACATTTGGATGAATGACAGAAAAGTTAATGTTTAGAAAAATAATAACACCACTCAAATACTTCCTGTTTTTAAGTACCTATATGGTAAGTATTTTATTCACTTTAGGTATTTTTTGATTAACGACTCTGAATTATAATGATCTTAAAATAAAATAACAGTGGGGTTTGATGTTTTATTGGACAATAAAATATTTACATATTGTATTGTTTTCTGTATACCAAAATTTCTGAACTATAAACTCTTCTGTCGAAAAGATTCAGTTTGGCTGTCAATGTCTATAAAACTGGTACCTTGACATTTTACTTGGCTTTTGATGACTTGACATAACATTCACTTTGACTTGATCGCTTTGAAAAAGCTTGTACACATGCGAGGTTATATTTTGTATTAATTTGTTATTTCCATTTAATTAATGAAGTGAAAGTAACGACTTATCTTTCTTAACAGGATGGGTGATGGTAAGTGTTGACACCTTTTTTGTTTATGTAATGAACGTGTCTTATATGTGACGGCAAATAACGTCTTCCAATAACAGGTTAGGTGTACTGTTTATTTTCTTTTTGTTCGTTATTAGATTGTGATATATCTTTGAAGTTACGGGTAATTTGTATATAATGTTAAGATAATTTTGCCACTTGGGAGTTTGATGAACATTCAAGCTATTGATAATAAAAATGTGTTTGGTGGCTTCAACCCATTGTTGTGATGTTGGTGAAGCTTTTAGTGCCCAACTCAAGTTTCAATAGTTTAGAATAGTGATCCAAAATAGACAATTAAAAAAAAATACATTTTCTACTATTCTTTTACTTTCATTTGAATTCTGTATTTGCAGAGGATGTAATAAGAAGGAGGCTTCTAATAGATGGTGATGGAACAGGTGATGATCGGAGACTAAATGTGTTGCTGAAAACTTTGATAAAATGGTGTAACAGCACAGATGATAAAGTTGAAGAAAGGTTAGTAGAGACACAATTGTTTATTTATTTATCCCTAAGTAACATAGATAAAAAAATATTTTTTACTTCTTTATTCTATGGACTTATTTTCACTAGTAATACAAAGTTCTCCATTTCAATGTGTGTACATACAACAACATAAAATATACTTAAATAATCATGAATCTAAGAAGTATTTCTTATTTTTTTTTCTATTTATTCAATACCTCCTTATAGTTACATCTAAATCTAATTGTTCTAGCAAATCAACCCACGATCGCATGCTAGCTCAACTTGCACAATGTGAATTTGCTGTCACTAAGTCACAACTTGGTTCCGAAATGATGGCTGCTGAACTAAAAAGTTATGAAGGACTATCAAAAATACTTGAATCTGGGATAGAGATTGCTAAAACCAATATAGAAAAAAGCAAAGCTGATTTGGCACAAGCTAAGACAGTACGCAAGAACCGTATTGAATATGATGTTTTGGCCAAGGTCATAAGTGAACAGCCAGACAGAAAAGACACTTTAGAGCGCTTGAGTACATTAAAAACAGAGCTTAGTAGCTTAGAAACAACTAAACAGCAGTTAGAGAGTCGTTTAGCATTAAGAAAAAAACAGTTCCATGTTCTAGTAACATCAATACACCAGCTACAGGCACTCTTGGATGAACCTGATGATCCAGATTCTATTTCTGAGGATGTGGAAATGAAACCGGCTAAGGAAACTTGACTTTTAATGAAGACAATGTTGTTCACAGATCCAAAAAGAGACTTAAAAAAATAATTAATTGCCCACTACTGAGCACTGGTCTCCTCATTACTAGAAGGTCTAGAATATACACAAATAACTGCCATTGTGACCACTGGCTTTATATACCCTCCAAAGCAAGTGAACTGAAGAAATTTATACCAACTTAAAAATAAAGACTAGTACTGATATTGGAGTTGTGATAAATAAATACTGATAAATAATGACAGAAATGTTTCACAACTTTTACATACTCGCAACATCTATATTTAATGATTTTTATGTCACATGTTCTCATTGGGTGATAAAGTGAACTTACCGGACCATGAATATTATGATATGATATAAATTAAGGTATTAATCCTTCCTGAGTAAAAAATGTTCTAGTTTCTAAAAAGGATTTAAAATTTTTTTTTTTCATATATGTTGTTTAATTTTAAAACCAATCTGAAATATGACAATCATTCTATATGGTTATTTTATGCTATTATTTGTTCTTAGTAGTAACTTCAATTTAGTAGTAGTTCAAGTAATTAGTAGTAACTTGGATTGGATTTTTTGTACCATAAATGCATAACAATATAACTTGAACTACTAATGCCTTACGACCTACCTATGTTACAGATGACATTGGCAAAAATGTATTTAGAATTTGAGGAAATTATGAAGCTATTGACTTTATAATACAGATGTTTAAAGATCTAAATATAGGCTGGCAACATTGTTCCTATTAACAAGACAAATAATTAAGTTCATCTGGTAACATACACAGTTACCCAATTTATATTATAGCTTCCACAGATGGTAATGACAATAAAGTAGATATAGACATACATATGTACTCTTATGAGCACCTATAGCCATGAAATTGAATGTCCTAAATGAGGCTAAATACTCGACTCCACAAGTTTACTTTGCTGACTCACAAGATACACATGAGGCGCTTGTAATGAGCTTAAAGTATTCAGTTTACATGGGCGTTCATTACGATTTCTGGAAGTAATTTCGGGTCTCGCATGTCTACTTTTCTTGAATTTATTAATTATTACAAGCTTCGTGCCCGACGTGGGGTGCCTTGCTGGGGACGTTTGTAAGTAAAAATGGTCGTAAAACACGACTCGTTGCAGACAACAGCTAATTTATTATTTATACCTGCCTAGCGGTCATATTCATCATAAAAATATAAGTTACACAGGTAGCTTTTGTAGTAATACCTATTTAGATAAGTACTATTTTAAAGGCTAAAATGTCATCATATTCATACCCTACTTTGGGGGTCTCTGTGTCATCGGTACTCCAGAACTGAACCTGAGATCCCTCGACTTGCAGTACCTTCCAGTAGTGGCAGATTTACACAATTTCAATTTCGTCAAGATGTTTTGGCGCCCTTACCTCTAATGTTGTTGGTTTAATGTACCTAATAAATTGTTAGTTTTTGCCGCCTTTGCCTTTGTCGTTATTTCCAAAAACAATGTTATAATCCAAAGATTTAATTGATTAAAAAAAAAATGAGAAATCGTTTTTGGGCATATTTCCAATCAAAAACTCAATCAGGTAGGTACAATTTTTAAGGCGTACGTTCAGTAAAGTACTATACTTGAATATAACTGTAAGATATATGTTTGGGATCTGCTTTTCGTTTTTGGTTTAGTACTGTATCGGAAAATCCATCTGCACCAGCTGATAAACACTTAGTAAATCTAACATTGTTCCAAGGAGTTCTTTTCTCATTGCTGTCTATAACTGTTTCATAGATGAGCTCGGGTTGCATCATTAAGATTTGTTTACAGGCATATAGACATCTAGATTCAAATGTTTTCTTTCATTTAATAGGATAATTTTGGCATCGAAATTTTTAATTTGTTTTCGAGTGACCCGAGTCCAGCATATTGGGACGTTTATGGGTAATAATTATTAAGGAGTAACTAATCTAAATTCTCATTTATTTTTATCCTCGATGCCATAATCTTATTTTTGAAGTTGAAAACATTACCTAGACCGCACTGTAAGAATAGCTTCATCAATCAAAGCGTATGTATAGGTACATGTTTGAAACTATAGTAAAAAAAAACTTTGTAAATGTAGCTCACATTAGGAACGAAACCTGACACAGCGTGGCACGGACATCGTAAATGGTTTCATTATTCACATATTTTACAAAGTAGCATTTTAAACTATAAACGTAGCTCCCATCGGGCGACAGTATTTGTACAACATAAATTGTTTTTGTGTAGACTTTACCAATATCACGTAAACGAAACTTTAACGCGCAAGTCAACGTTTGGCCATGCAGCTCTCAGAAGTAAACGGTTCAGGAGACTGGTCGCACGCGTCCGCAACTCCCGAATTACTCGGAACTTCGTAACTTAGCGGACGTTTTCATAAAAGAAAATGCCATCATGGTGGGACTATTTACACTTTAATCGCCAGTATAATAACAAACGTAACTTGGAGGAAGGTCTGTTTCAAATTGCGTCACAGACTTGCAATATTTTAGTAAAGGTCAACAATACTAACAATATAAATTTGACGAGAAACAACAGGAGTGACGAGTACGGGTGCGCGGGGCCTCCCAAAGGGAAGAGTTCGATGCAGGTCTGCGTTCCAAAGTTCCGCAAGAATTCCATCACTTCCGGCTGTAACCCGGGATTATCGGTAAGTTTTGGAATCAATATTTGAATAATGAGATATCATTGCTTCGTAAATAACATATGAGTCTTACATAAAACAGTTCCTAACGGATTTTATCCAGCCAGAGGTACACTTGTAAATTTATAGAATAAGAAATAAGGTACGTCAAATACGTCAAAATATTTGGACAGCAAAATAAGTTTAGCATAATTAGAGTAAAAATGTAGCTTCTCTATTGTTAACAATTTAAAGCAAATTATAAATATTATCGGACCATAATTTAGTTTATACAAATTACAATGAATCCAAATGATAGTCACAATCGTAGTTCACGATTATAATTGTCGGTTTACATGCAAGTTAGATTTTATCATTGTAACTTATAAAGACGTAATTACAAACATTCACTATTTCCCAAATATCACAAATAAGGACATCCCAAATATCACAAATAAGGACAACCCAAAATAAACATTAATTTGTATATCATACTAATATTATAAATGCAAAAGTATATAACGTATATGTATACGTAATACATACTACGTACATACTAATTAACTTAATACTAATTAAATTATAATTACGTATATACGTAAGTTTATAAAGTATATACAATATAAATCAATGCCACTTTTCTTTGTAATTTTATAACTCAAGAATGGGCTCACCTATCCTAACAAAATGTTTAGGCTTTGTTCGGAATATTTAGTAGATGGTGTATGTGAAGTTTACACAAAATCGGTAGTATTTCTTCATTTATCACATTGTTTGTATTTAAAAATGGGGATTTTGCTGTCAAATTAAACCATTTTTCAGTCCACGCAACGAAGTCGCGGGCGGGAGCAAGTCAATTATAAAAAACCAAAATCTTAAAATGAACCAAACTATGAAATTTAAAGCCAATTTAAATGAAAAGAAATACTTACCTACTTAATTGCTTTCAAAGTGAATGAACTTTTTGTGCCGGTTTATACACAGGACTCGGCCTACATTAATTAAAAAGTTTAGATCGATTTAACAAAAAAAATTGTTATTGGTCAATGTGAACCTTTCTCTAGTGGGTTTAGTAGCTTGTTCATGCTATAGGTCCTATGACCTCGCTTTAGGTCCTGGGTTCATTGCCTGGTCGAGTCTGAGAATTATGTGACACTAAAATCTGGCCGCGGCTTCGCCCCTTGTGATTAAAAGTACCCTTTTTTGTTATTTCAAACTATGATCTAACTCTGTGCCAAACATTCAGACCGGTTCAGTAGTTTTTGCGTGAAAGAGTAACAGTCTTTCATGCATCCATCGCCACAAACTTTTGCATTTATAATATTAGTAGGATATACAAATTCATATTTATTTTTGGGTTGTATATTTATGTAGATGTGTGAATAGGTACCTACTTATATAGACATTATAAAAGCAGTGAAAGCTTAACGGTTTGAACTTTGGTGGTTTGGTTTCTAGAACGGAAGGTCCTGGGTTCTTCTAACTTCTTCTAGCGTATGTCACGCACATATGGGGCGAGGCCCTCGAAAAAAATAGGGAAGCGTCGGCAGTCTCCCTCGACGTCTCGAAGGCCTTTGAAAGGACCTGGCATGATAGCCTTTTGAGCAAGCTTCCTGCCTATGGCATATCCTCTGGTTTGACTGCTGGGTAAGAAACTTCCTGAGTGAACGTTCCTTCCGAGTGGTTGTTGACGGCACTTCCTCACAACCAATATCAACCAATGCCGGAGTTCTTCAGGGGTCTGTTCTCTGTGTAACTCTATTTCCGCTGCACTTTAATGATCTGCTCATGCCTGGTATCTATGGGTACGCAGATGACAGCACAGTTTTGGGGAGTTACATACCGACTGCCAAAGCCAGTAAAGATCAAATTCAGCTCGAGAGAGAGGCTATGGTGGATCGTTTGAATCAAACACTACAGACAGTCTTCACCTGGGGCGATGCCATCTTAGTGAAGTTCATACGCTATTAAAACACAAGCGTTTCCGTTCTACGCCAAAAGGAGCCCGTTCAACTGGGCTACTAATTTTTTGTGTGTATCCTTGGAATATGACGACCGCCTTCAGTTGCTTCGGGTAGAGATCTCCTCGAGCTTTAACTCTTGGCAGTTTATTGAGTTCAAAGCTAAAGCTAAGCAGCTAGGAAACTAGATATCCTAGCTAACGTTCGGCAGTAAGTACTTCACACCTAAACAACTATTAACCCTTATAAGGCTCAGGTTAGATGTTGTGTGGAATACTGCTACCATACATAAGCTGGTGCTGCCAAATATCACCTGTCAGCATTGGATTCAATGGAGAGACGTGCTGAGAGGCTTATTGGTGACATTAAATTGGTTTAGACCAACCTCCAAAGCCTTGAGCCCTGGGTTGCTGGCCTATCGGTCTTCTACAGGATACACTTTAGATAGTGTACACAGAATTGCACAATTTAATTCCTACATTCCATTCCAGTATTGAACGAGCCGACGCACGGCAGCCATCCATCCCTTCGTCGCTAACATCCCACCAGTAGGAACTTATAATTTATTTATAGTAAAAAATGCCCAACGCGCAATACCAATTTTCAAAAGGTTAATTATCACTTGTTTCCTTCTTTACTTTCTTCCTTCCTTCTGAAGTAAGGAACGAAAATATCGAGAGGAAACCTGCAATCCTCAGGGTTCCCCAAACAATTCTCGAAGGTATGTAAAGTATACCAATCTGCACTGAGCTAGCGTAGTGGAGCCTTGAAGCTTCACATCCTCACTCATCCTCCAACCGACCGCGCCCGCTGTTGCTTAACCATACCGATCGCTTACAATCGAAACAAGTCGCAGGGCTATGAACGCTTACAATACGAGTACAATACTACCAAATACTAATATATTATTATCTTTACTAATATTACAATGCTGAGGAGTTTGTTAGATTGTTTGAAGGCATTAATGTCAAAAACGACTTCTTGGAATTGAAAAAATATTTTTATGTTCGATAGTCCATTTACCGAGGAAGGCTATATAAGCAATTATAATTTTAGTTATTTAACAATAGCATGAAAATTACATAAAGTGTTTCATATTTTAATTAATAAATAAAGAATATAAAGATTTATCTCAGAGTAGAGTAACAACGTATATATGCATAAATCTACGTCATGTTCCATCACGTAGTGTTGGCAGTTTTACGGTTTACTTAACGTATTCTAAGTTTCAAACCTCAAACTTTTATTACATATTTCGGAAACAATTCAATATACAGCGTCATTAGTGTAGCTCCTTGACAGACAAACAATTCGTTCATAAATAATAGTAAAATCCTAGATTAGAATTGGTCGGAGAGAAAGACATTATTAGGATATTGACATCTTTTCCTGTACGGAACAAACATCGTAGCGTTGGTCAAAACAAATTGTCCAACATTTTTGTCGTAACCGATTTATTGCCTACGGAAGGTCACCGTCGATTCATGGAAGTTTTTACAGCGACAGCTTACGTCCTTGTCTTCAGTGTTAAAGATGCATAGACGCGCGTGGCTTGTGCACTTCACTTTACGTGTCGATCAGTGTGACATAGGATCTGTGTGAAATCCATAACATCGATTAATGGTGTACGAGGCGCTGAAATTTTTGCAAGCTGATTCGATTTGAGGTGAATGCACTTATGTATATTATAAAATTTGTTATTTTATTTCGGCCGTAGCGTGTCGCAGCGCTATTGCCGTTATATTGATTTTACACGTACCTAAAGAAAGACATCGCGAGCGCTGCACACTCTTCGCCCTACCGTCTGACCTCGTTCCAATTATCCGTATATTAGCAGTGAATTTTGTGGGTGTTTTTCGGGGATTCCGGTTGTGTTGAGCTAATAATACTAATTGAACAAAAATGCAAATTGGGATAGTCTGACGTACCAAGGTATCTCAGATTCCTCGAACTAGTAATTTACTCAATGAACGGTCACGAACGTATTTTCGAAGAAGCTTGATACGTTGGCATTTGTTCAAGTTAATTCTAACAAATTATGTATAGGATATAATTTTGCCTAAAGTTTATGATATTGTACTAATTTAAGCGTAATGTTTATTAATTCTAAAATAGACGAATAGCCGACAATCGGGCAGACGAGCTACCGGATGTTAGAGGATGGTACAAGAGGATGTTAGAGGATGATGGAAGAGGATGTTAGAGGATGGTAGAAGAGGATATTAGTGGATGGTAGTAGAGAATGTTAGAGGATGGTAGAATGATACCGGGTGACCGCCGTAGACACAATAAAGAGGAAAGATAATATAGGAATTAGATCTTAGCTACCAGCTGTTATAAGACAGATTATTTGATGGTTGATAAATAAACCCAAGAAATAACGTAGCTACTCAGAATTCACATAATGATATATTATAAACAATTAGGTATTTGCAAAATAAAACATTTTAATAATAGTATGCAAATACTTTTGTCCGATAAGTGGTTCGATCGTATAAAACTCATGTTCTAGGAAAGTAAGTTGATTGTATGTGAAAAGCCGATGTTATCAAGTATTTTATCATGAACTGCATCAATAATAAAATTACACCACTTGTATATAGCCAATATTACTACAAAAAGTACTAGATATGTATAGATATATACCTATATAAAGTTCCTATGAAATGTGTATACAGTAACAAAAAAGTGTTTTTTTTTCGAATACTTCACTTCTTTGCGTTTTGTATTACGAAGTAATTATACAAACCTAGTCACGTGTTATGTAAAACCTTGCTTATTAGCCATAGGACTCCTAGTGAAAACAAAACAAAAAGGGCTTCCGTGCCTCAGGGGGCACTAAAAAGCCCGGCGGTATTCATGAAACCGTTAAACCATATTGTAGGCCTTCGCGTTTCATTTTTTTTGACATTTGGCTGACCAAACCCTTCACCAATCTGCACTGGAGTAGCGTTGTTATATTTAATAATAATAATATAATAATAATCTTTATTAAATCAGGAATACACCCATATTGCGGTTACATAGTGAGTCCATGAAACATCTTTTGGTCAATAGACCGTGTTAAAAGTAAACTTAAAAATAATATAAAATAAAGACTCGTTAATAATATAATATCTATTACT
>DWJZ01000273.1:0-36322 GCA_018249125.1 Asbolis capucinus
GGACTCATACATGATCTGGGAAAGGTAAAGGAATTGATAACAAAACATATAAAAAAATCCTTATATTAACATTGACTTGTGAACAAAACGAGTGTTCAGATAAATCTTTATTCTTGGGGACGCTGGCTGGCTGGCTGACTGCTGTTATTACTTTACCTGCCTGCCTGCCTACCATGACCTGCGGCAGGGAACAATTTTGGGTCTTATATGTTTATAATTTGTTTTTGTGGTATATTAGGTGATGGCATTTTACGAAGAGCCGCAGTGGTGCGTCGTGGGCGACACGTTCCCAGTGGGCTGCCAGTGGGGCAAGAGCATAGTGTATGGAGAACACAGTTTTCAGGACAATCCTGATACCTATGACTCACGATACAAGTAAGAGATCATTTTATAAAATACTAAATAATAATAATACATATATTATATTTTATAATAATAATATATTTTCATAAAGAAAAGCTGTATCGTGAAATTATAAGTAATTTTGAATCAACCCAGTGATTTCCGAGTAAAGCCGTAAAAAAACAAACTCTCAAATATTCCCTGATTATAATATTAGTATCGATTACAATTTCCTACAGAATTCTCTGGAACACTCTAAAAAAATAAAGTTGAATTGAGCAGCCTTCATTTTTTGAAGTCGGTTAAAGAACGCCTGTCTATTTCCCGCAGCACGAAGTACGGAATGTACGAGCCACACTGCGGCCTCCAGCAGCTGCTGATGTCCTGGGGCCACGACGAGTACCTCTATCAAGTCCTGCTCCACAACAAAACAACGCTACCCACCGAAGGACTTTTCATGATAAGGTGAAGAAATATTGTAAAATTAGATACAACAAACATGGCTATTTTAGTAATATCACTTTAAATTCCTGGCTGACTGGGAAAAAATATACCGGTGGCAATGTCCTTATGATGGGGGCTACCTCCTCATTTTCCAACAAATCGTTTGTGTCAAATTGGATCTACCTTTAAAATTTTGTTGCGGGCGCTTCACATAACCTGTAGGAAGAATGTATACAATTTTACTTATTTAATATAGAACTTTTGAAAGAGTCACACTTCAAATCCGATCCATAGTTGACAGTTGATCGACGCACTATAACGATAATAATGCATTACATATAGCTATATGTTTTGAATATCCAGATACCACTCATTTTACCCCTGGCACGCCGGCGGAGACTACGAACACCTCATGACTAAAAGCGACGAGGACATTAAACAAGCTGTATTAAAATTCAAGTAAGTGTCTAATCATTTAACCTACTCAATGTAAGACTTGTTTATCGACCGGAAGATGGTGAATGACTTTTCTTCAAAGGTCCCTGTAAAGACCTATAGCACTCCACCACGGTGCTCCAGTGTAGGTTAGTGAAGAATAGTACTGTTGTACCGTATATACGAGTACACCGTGCCCAGGTAGCATGGTATTGGACTACTGTTAGCAGAATAGGTCTGTTCTTAGTTTAATATAAAGAATGTTCCATAAAATTGATCCAGCACACGTGGCCAAATACCATTCACCTATCATATATACCATGCTCTACCCTATGGTGAGATATCGATTTCACCCCCTTAATATGTTTAACAATTATTTGCAGTATTCGAGATATGATTTTTGTTACCACGCGGCGTCTAGTAGGATAAGTTTGAAATGAAATGACATTAATTGCATTCATGTAGTATTTACAAGATGTATAAAATTGTGCTTACATGTGCCTTATTAGGCGTTGCAATATTTTTATTATAAAATTTAAAGAGAAAATATAATTTTAGTACATTATCAAATTGGACAATAAATCAATTAAAAGACATTATTAAATTCTACTTAATTAATTCATTTGATGTCATTAATATTACTAGGTATTAGTATTGTCAAGATAAGAATTGTCACGAAAGAAAAAAGTTTACATAGGTACAAGTAGGAAGGGGTTAATAACCGTAATGTAATTATTTTTACGACAATAACATAATGTTTATACATTGTTTTGTTCTAGTCAATATGACTTGTACACCAAGAGCGCGGGTGTTCCAGACATCGCGGCCCTGTGGCCCTACTACGAGACACTCATCGACAAATACATTCCTGGCGTTCTGGAATTCTAATTGCTGTTATTATTTGATTACTTCTTAATATTCGAACAAACAAGTGCCCTGTAAATACTCGTAAAAGAAGTTTTTATTATTGCCTAAAGTTATTTATTCTAATATAAAAAAATATATATATTTAAGTTAATTCTTTGAAGTTTAAATGTAACACCGTTACCTACCTTATACAAAGCATTACAGTGTGAAAAATAATTCGTGTCTATAAAAAGTCTGCCTGAACATGTTCCATTCATGGTATATAACTTGTTTCTACTAATCTAGCTTGTGCCCACTTACAGCCCACTACTGAGCAAGGATCTGTCCAAAAGACCAAGACACAGCATACTCCACCACAAAGTTCCAATGCCGAATTGAAGGAAGGTTTAGTGGGCAACCATTTTTGCTTAACAACTGCTACTTAATACTAACAATTAGGACCGACGGCTTAACGTGCCCTCCGAAGCACGAAAGCCGAGATGTTTTTGCCACTAGCGCTCACCCATCAATCACCGCGCCGCTGTTGGTTTGATCACTCAAAATCGACGCAAGATGCTCGAGTGCTTCCAAAATAAAAATACTTTGGGATATCTAAGATAGCGAATAATTAAATAATACAAGTGTATAATAAATCAGGAACTTTATTTAAGCTATATTTACAGTAATACAAGTATCAGAAAATATAATAATTAACTATTCTATGTAGCTTCAACAACCAGTCAACTCAAACGACAAATATTATATTGGTAATAGCTGTAGGAAGCAAAACATCTGTTTACTGTCCTGACGTTATATTATTATAATGCCATAGCACTCACTTCCATGGACGTATAGCGGAGGCAGGAGGGAGGAGGGCAGCTGACCCCTTGTAATTGGGAGTCTAGTTGTCCCGCTCCCCCTCTGGCTCAGATATTGGGTACGCCCAAGCTTACTTCACTTGATCAACATAATTCAAATACTTTATCAAACTCCCTTTATACTGTTCACATAAATATCAATAAATCAGGCTATTGAAAATGGTTTCCCACGGTAAGTAATATAGCGGACACGCCCGCACTGACGCGGCGTGGGAAGAGCAGGTAGCACACACGTGTCCGTTTAATATTTAATCACATCACAATTCAATTTAAAGTAGATTAGAAATTCAAAATCGAAAAGACACACGCACCATGTATATATGTAATGGGGGGTCGTAGTTAAATAACTCACTGTAGGAAGCCAGCTTTAGAAAGTGGGAGAAGAGAAATAAAGATAAAATACCACTGAATCGACATATATCATTAGCATCTTATAAAAGCATTTTTGAATCGATTCACTTCAACTTATATGACCAGTATAATTTGAGCTTTAAAATACTAAAAATTCAAATTCATAAAAACCATTAATGAATCCCACAAAAATTATCATTTCCATACTCTAGACACGTACTAACACGTAACAATTTTGAACTCACAACATTTCCATCACGCAAACTAAAAACAATAACCATTTGATCGTGCTGATACAATAATATACCAAGATCCATAACACATTTGTTCACAATCAAATGTATTTCAGTGAATAATATACTAGTACCGACATTAAATATATTTTGGACGTTAAATACAAATATTTCATATGAATATTAACATATTTAATACTATGCAGTATATCATAGTATGTGACAATTCCATTTGCGATATACTTAAATCCCTTGCTCTAGCTTCTTGGCTAAAAATGCATTTAATAAAAATCCTGCATACTCATACGACTTAACATATATAGACAAATTATATAGGTATATAATGTATCTTGAGATGTATATAACCAAATGCTGTACTCATAATCGTTAATGGTTACTTTACTTAACGATTACGTCCTTAGTACATCTTACATGTGTACAAAATATGTAAACAGATGTATTATTTAAGTAACCATTAACGACCCTGAGTGCGAAATGAAAGAATGAATAACTATATTTCTTGATATACATGTATATATGTACATGGTAATATTAATTTAAAGCGGTATCTTCATGTTTATAACAGTCAGGAACGGACGCGCGGACAAACACCAATATTGTTATGATGACTACTGTGTATGTACATTGAGTGTGTGTGTGTGTGCAATATGTTTTACAATAAGGAAGACAAAGCTATGTTAAAATAAATAACTATTTTTATATATGTTACGCTGGTGACACGGATTTTTTATCCTTCCATAGAACGGTGTGATCAACATGATGCACCCTAGGACACAGATGTTCGTATTCACATTAATATTATAAAGAGTAAAGGTTATTTCTGTTTGTAATGGAAAAACTCAAAAAAATAACTTGAACGAATTAAATATATCAATGCAAGCAACGTCGACATGAAAGCCTGTAACTTTCTTCTACATTATAAGAGTGAATTCAGTTATAGTGAATATAAAATATCGATATCGATTATAAATCGTACAGAAGCAACATTAAAGGCAATATTAGACACCAAATACATATTTGCTACGCGAATATCATCTTTGTCTGTAATGAACGCAGTTACACTTTCATTAAAATTATACCACTCTGGACATAGCACAATTAACGTCGCGGGTGAATTAATGTATTATATTAACTGATAATTTTAGCTGTAACGGATTCTCACGATTATTATTACAGTAATCGTGAGTACTATTTGAAGTTAGTACATTTTAAAACTAGTATCGAATGAAGTTTTAAAATCATATTATATGCACAGTTGTACAGATTAAACTATACATCTGTTTAGTCGTACAAAAAATGTCTGTTTTTAATAAATACAATTTAATAAATACAGTGAGGCAAGTGCACAAACAGACAGAGGCATAATTTAATGCAATACAGTGGTACATAAATATAATAACATAATTAAAAAAGTTGCAGAACGTACGTTGTTCAGTTTGGTATCATTTTAATTAAGAATTTATTACAATAGTCCTATTTAACTGAGTGATGACACATAGTACAGGATACGTTCTTTTATAGTAATATATCCATGGCGACAGCCAAGTTACAGTGGGTGACCTGCAAAAGTTCTTACAACATCATTCAAAGACATTTATTGATACATCTTTATATATTTATATAGTTACAGATGTTACTTAACTCACCAATTATCACCCATTATTTGGATTAACTTACAGAAGATATTTTGTAGTAAATAATCCTAGCCTGATTAAAAAATCTATATCTGTCACTGCATTCTTCAATATTTTCCTACATATTTTACGTTTCCTTTTTTAACCACTGCAATCATATCACTTTTTATTCACTAGCAATGCAAACCACTAATGTAATACGAATATAGTACTAGACGTGTTCTTTCTCTCTCTCACTCTCTTTCTTCCAATAATCCAGTTAATATAAAACCTTATTCTCAAGTAGTAAAATATACGTCTGCATGCACATTTCAAGGCCTCCCTTTCTAGATCTAAGGCATCCTTCTCACCATGTCTATTTTAACCTAACGGGAACTTGTTATGTAGAACAATTTTCAAATTACTTTCTTTCAAATTTCCACAAAATTATTTCCTCCGTTTTTAAATTGAAAAAAAATGTAACCGGTAAGTAACGTCATACCGTCATCAAAATACACGTGTGACAATATGCAAATAAATGCACAAAGAAATCGCGAGCAACAATATATTCTACAATGTAGTGAAATAAAACTAAAAAAATATAAAACTTTTATTCCGTTGTAGTTTGATCATATCGAATCTTTAAAAATTGTCCTACACACAGGCCCGTGATAATAAAACGATCTCACCCTAAGACCGTAAGCCATAAGCAAAATGGACTCTGACTTTTACGGTCTTAAGCCAAGATTTGTTTATCAAGACGACCATAGACACACACGACATTGTCAAACTATCTTATCAGTCTTTATAAATGGAAAGACGGCTATCAATTCCTAAGAAAGGCAGTTAAGGCCAAGCAAAGCAGATGGCGCTAGATGTCAAGTTTGCAAATAACGCAGTGATCACAAGATGGCGGACACTATACAAAATAGCGGATACTGTAAAGTGTCAAAGTAGTTTATATAAGAAATCGTAAATATCACACGCGCAGTATACATAGGGCATGGTAATAGTTTTAATAGTAAAATCTATAAATTCTTACTCTTACGTACATCAGCATAGATCAATTAATATACAATGTAGGTCGATCGTCGTCGTTGATCTTCAAAATGACTTGAATACAAATTTCGTGTTAAGTTTGCCACAAAACACTTCTTAACTGACATTATGCAGGATAAAAACCTGTGAGAAGTTGATATATTGTCGATATTCGATCTGAGATAATGTCAATGACTTGATTAGTTAATGATTTGATGAACTTTATTAGTGTTGTACTAGACATTTATCTCATTCTTGATAACGACTTTTTCCATAGACAACTTTTAATCACATCACATGTCCTGTAACTGTTTACTGTGCTCTTGTAGTGTCTTTCATAGTGATTTTGTAGTCTTTCACATTCTTTTGTAGACATTTATAAAAATCAAAAGTGAATTAAAAAAAAATAGTTTCTTATTGATCTCACCGCGGATTTAGCTGTGACTTTTATCATGAGATTCGAGAATTTCTGCGCTTCATTTTATCTTTGTCTTGCACCTCTAAATTCATTCCGTAGTATACTAAATACTCTTCAAATTTGGTCTTTATTGCAGTTATAATAGAGTCTATGTTTCGAAATGTTTATAAATACTGGTGACGTAGGCCATCACTAGCTGCCAGTCGGGTCGCTCCTGCTGGATCATGTCTTGGATATTCTGAAACAATATAACAATGTCAGGTAATAATTTCATTTAATAATAACATAAGACTTCATCAAAACATGACCGATGTGTATGAATGGAAAATGATATTGACAGAATTCCCGCAGTACTGTGAAATGAAAGCGTGGTGTAGATGAATAATACCATTCATAAGTTTATTTTAATTTTTGCTTTTTAAAATTCTTCAATATTAACAACAAATGTTTTTCTTAAATTCGAGTATCCGGATCGATTAATCGAATGCCTAATTATAACAATCAGTCAGGTTATAAAGTCTTTCAATTTCCTACGATGTTGACTAGTGTATGCGTGTGTGTGTGTGTGTGTACCGACCAGCGTGGTGGGCACGCCGACGGCCTCGGCTGCGGCGAAGGCCACGCTGAAGTTGGTCCGCTTGTCGTGCGGCGACAGCGAGCTGTACGGCACGCGCGCGTCGCCCAGGTACGAGTGCAGCAGCGCGCACAGCGCCATGCCGTCGTTCCACGAAGAACTGTAACAACAAACAATAAATATATATTATTCCTCTGTGATTTTTGATGTGTAAAACACGTTTACTTTCGCTTTCCAGCAAACTGTGCGAGTGATTTCGTGCAATTGAAGTGTAACCGGAAGCCGGGGAAACGCACGATATTGGGTTTAGCGCACACTCTTGACATGACCAATGCACGCGGGCTAATTGTTTTGACCTAGGAGCACGTACATATCTGAATATCCTGACAAAATGACAATAGCCCTAAAATCATACAAATAAAGTGAATAAACACAAAACATTAAATGAAAAAATAATATTTTTACCTAAAGTTAGTAATATCGATGTTGTTGTATCCCATCGTCTTCTGCTGGCACCACTTTAGCAACGCGTTGCGCTTCGACCCGCCGTTCTTCACCTGCAGCGCGTTCAGGGGGTCCTTCCTCTCACCTGTCAAAACATAAAACAGTGCTACGCTACAGTCTTCATTATTAGCGTACTCAGATTTGATCCAGGAGACTATTTTCTGGATTGAATACGTAATCCTATGTAAACAATGTCCTTTTTTGATAACAGTATTACCCGGGAAGCTGTATTGCCCCTCCCTCTGGCCTCTGAATCGGACATAAATGTAATAAATAATAATGTTTACTATTACTAATTGAATCAATATATTATGTTTGCAATTACTAGCACCCAACTTTATAGCCCTCCTGAACTGAAGTTGATCTGAATCATGAGACCAGTCGCCTTACGTCTCAGCAACATCCAAAAATTTGCGTATTGCCCTCGCTCTGTGCGTGTATCGAAGAAGCCACAATGTTTGGCGCAAGTAATATTACGAATAAGTTAATCTGTTTAGTATACACAGTGGACACATGTAACAGAGAAGCCATAAAGTTAGGCGCGAATAACATTTAGTGTTATGGAGAGCGGGTAGACTCACATATGTCCCCGTAGCTGTTCCTCCTGACGAAGGACTCGATGGCCTTCTGCTGCAGCGAGGCGAGCGCGCGCTGCTCGTCCGGGATGTTGGCGCCGCCCGCCGCCTCTGACCCCGGCGTTAGACACACCACGTCAACACACAGTACAACACGCGACCACTTACTGCCACACACATCTTAACTAACTGACTGACGGCCGACACGTCCACACTCCGTACTGAATATATCTACATCTATTATTAGTGAACATTTAGGTACTGTCTCTCGACGTAGAGTTCTTAATGGGCTTGAATGTGGCAAGTTTGTATCCAATTAAAATATATTAACGTATTTTCTTGAGATCCCTACGCTACTACTACTGTTATTAACATTCCTTATAATTTAATTTGAATAGTTTAATAATTATTGTTTGAGTGTCATAATAATATACATAGGTACGGGCAAACGCGTACATTACACTTTCAACTCACTTGCAACCTCGTCATTTTATTCAATTCAATAGTTCAATAATAAATCATATTCAGTTCGTTTTCGGCCATCAAGAGCACCGCGCGACACTCACATATCCTATTCCATTTTATTATAATTAATTGTTCATTAAGTTCAGTTAATATAGTTTATATATCTTATTTTATCTTTTATTTAATGTAATTCATATTAGTTAAGGCAAGCTCGTAAATGGTCCTTTGAGCCGGATCTAATTCTTTCTTCAACCTGTCCCTTGCTAACCTCAAAAAGGTTTCGTGTAACCGTATTTTACTTTAGGTAGTAATTAGGTAATGTATATTTAACCACACATATAAAATGCAGCTATATTATTATTGATACCAAATTACTATCTAATATTTAGAGTCTATAATAGAGTACAAATAGGACGGCCGGCCGGCACTAGTGAAATCATTAAAAAAATAATGTTATATGCTCTCGTGTTGTACTGTTGCATCACCAGTAGATAGTGCAAGGTTGTGTTTGCTTATTATCATTATTAATATAGCAATCAAGTCAAATGTTTACAGCATACCAGCATACAAGGCTAATAACTAAATGTATTATTCTGAAGGCTAAGATACATATGTCCTACCTAACTGAAAATGAATGCAGAAAAACATTTAAAAATACTTCTCTTGTAAGAATGATTAACACAAAAATGACTAGAAAGATTTACATGCGATTTTAACCAAATGATACAGTTATTTACACGAACAGTTTGGTTGTGGTAAATATGAAAATATATACATAGTCGTATTATTATGGAACCCCAGATAAAAAGATGCAACATTTTTTTCATACTAATGAAAGATAATTGAAGTTAATATAGAACAACTAATTTCGGGTACGTCTTGTGTTATACACCAAGAATGCATTGGCTATAAAAAGTATGCGATCAATAAATATTTCCGGTTCAAATAAACAGACACAAACCTTTGAAGAAAGTGTGGAGAGGAATCATCTGACTATGTTAGTAACAAAGAATGTGCAACAATGAGAAACAAACAGACAGGTCAGTAGAAGCAGACAGAAATCAGAATAGCGACGGAATTGTAAAAGAATATTTATGTACATACAACATTATACAGTCCAAAAAGATTGATCCGTGATTTTATTGATTGAAAAACTACTTATAAATACTTTCCCTTTCAAAATAACTCACGAGCTGTGATGTGATTAGCTTTTTCATGAGAATTCGTTAGTTTGACTAATACAAAATATTTAAAACCACCTTTTAAAAAGAAATGCTTATAAAGTATAATTCAAATATGTATCTTCATTGTTTCATTAGTCACATCAGTCATTAAACCCGTTTAGATTTTATACTGTCTGGCACACTTACAATAATTATTAGTTACTTGTAAAATAATTGTTTAAGAAAACTCACCTGAAGAACAAGACGTCATGATTAATAAGCGAAATGAACAAGTTTTTATTCATTTGAAACTATAGGATCAGTATTAGTTCCTGTTAGTCAAAGTAACATAAAAGTACACTAAAATCAACGATAACAATAGAACGAATAAAACCTTTGATAACATTCCTAATGGTAAATATTAATAATTTTACATAAATGTCACCAACCAGAATAATTCTGTTTTACGTAGTCACATCGCAAACTTTTGAACATAATATATTTTCTTTTTTAAAAAGTATGACAGCAATATTTTAATGATCATTTGATATCATACCATTTTTTTCTTAATTAAAAAAAACTAAAATAATAAGGACTAGTAGTTATATCGCTTTGAAATATCACAATGAATTAACGAGGAAAGGAAAAAAAACAAATCTCGTGAACGCATATAATAGCTAGAAAACTAAATAAATTAAACACAAACACACGAAGCACGGATTAGTTAGAGAACAGAGATAGGCGTGGCTTAGGCGCCTGGCTCATGCCGCCATGCTGCAAGAGAAAACAGAGCCCGCTAACATGCTGTCGAGACATGACATCACACGACCAACGTCACTCTCGACATCCCGGATCATCAAACTATTGCCTCTCTAGCTTATGTCATACTTATTTTAATAGAAAGTATATAAAACTAGTTAATATATAGTAAGCTTTTTTTTCTTCTTTTCTATCTTGTAAAAAAATAGTAAGTAATAAAAACATAATGGTATTTTTAGTAACTATAACTTTCAACTTATAACCAACCATCTGGAGTAACAGGGTTTATGTACAATTTGATTTATGAACAAATTATATGCTGACATGTGTAGAAATCAGTACTTGCAGTCGTTAATGGTTAGTTAAATCGCTCTTTACTATACCATCTGTACACACATTTTAAGTGCGGCTGTAATAGTAACTTGTCTGTGTTTTGTTTACAAGATGGCGCAAGACGAATTTATTTTTATTACTGCTGCCAAATTCCAGTAAAAGCATTACATGCGTACAAAAAAAGAACATGATATAAATTATATATATATATGCATATGTATAAAGAATTATATATATGATATAAATGTGAGTGTACCTGCAGCATTGGGCGATGCGCGGGTGTTCCTGGCGGCGGGCGGCTTGGCGGCCAGGCCGTTGCTGGGCGGAGGCGCGGGCTCCGGCAGACCGTTCTTAAGGGGGCCCGCCGCGCTCGTCACCGCCGGCTGCACCTGGGAGGGACTCAATCATTATGACGTCATATAAACCTACCTACGCCATCGGAGTTTTCCACATCGCCTTCATACGAATAATTGGACCAAGTCTTCCCAGGCATGACCACTTGCCTTATAAATCTGACATTGTCAAAAGGTAAAATAATGGTAGATGAGTAGGGTAGGTTAAATAGGATGGTAGAAGATAGGTAGATAGACAATAGGTAAATTTAGATGGATGGTAGTAGAATGGTACCTGCGGCCACTCAGTGACGGGGGTGGTCGCCGGCGACTGCTTCGCGGCCTTCGCTGCGTTCTCGATGCTCTCGATGAGGGACTTCACCGACAGCCGCGAGTCCTGACGACTAACTCCTGACCGACACAAATATAAAACACTACAGTGTAAGAGGTTTCTTTCACTAGAAAGCGACTTCGTTAGGAGGAAAAAATTTTGGGTTCTGAACTCCTGAGAGTGTCATATAAAGTTTTTAAAGAAAGAATAAAAATTTAACCCGAGAGTAAAAGAATTATGGAGGATTTTATTTGAGAGCAAAATAGTACAAAAAGAATAAAATATACTAAAGGAGTGCTAAGAAGTGGATATTGGTGACGCACGCCATTTTTAATGTCTGTGAATTACAAAAAAGAACATATATGTTGAAAATAAAATGAAAATATGGATATTGGGCTCGAACAATAGATGGCGTGGCTATACAAAATGCCGCTAGAATACAACACAAAACATAAAATCAATACCCTTGGTTCGTCTGTGAGAGGCCGCCGTCGCCATTATATCTTGCAGCGACGCACTGGTCAGCAGCGGCGGAGGCGGCGGAGTCTCCTCGGAGCGCGGCGGCATGGCTGCGGGCACACCTCACTATTATACTACATTTATATACTTCTGTGCAACCTACATTCATGTTACATTTTTCAAAACCAAACATTTTTACTTAATCACATCTATAAAATATTCATTAAAATTCTATATCGAAATTACGTATTACCTACGAAAATGTATATTTAGATTTACAAAAATATATTATTTATTTTAAACCATCACCTCTAGCATGGCTGCACACTACCAAAAGAAGCTGTGTAGGCATTTCATATCTTTTTGCAAGCTTTTACATGGAAAATAATAGTAAATTAATTGTGCACATTTCTAGAACATTATTTTTTATACTTATACATATTTCAAATAGTTTTTTATAAGACAATAACTATCATCTTATTGGGTATAATTAATTAAATTGACAAAAAATAACCTATTATAGTGTATTTAAATTAGGGTGAAAGTCTAATTTCATCGAGCAAAATTGTATACTAAGTTTTTTTACATTCAACATTCAACTTCCACACAAGTGCTAAAACAGTGTATCAAACATTAGACGGAAGCTTCCCTCCACCACAACAACATTATTGCAAAGCCCACCACCTCACCGTCACCGAATGGAACACGACACACAGACACACACAAACGTTGTATACAGTTATTTACACAGAGCTCACACGGGCGCGTATCGTCGTACGCTAAAGCCACTTACGTAGCGGCCGGGGCGGCGGCGGGTCGTTCAGAGATCTGATCGGGTGCGACAGTCGCTTGTGTTCCAATGTCTTCCAGTGGTACGTCTTACGGTCCAGCGAGCCCGTGGTCACAGCCGCGGTCGGCGCTCTCTGCCCTTGCAGAGACCACTTCCGTAGCTTCACCTCGCCTTCCGGCCTGTTCTTTTCGAGACTCTGAACTATATCCCCTATTGTACTCGGCTTCTTACTCAACATAAGATCTTTCGCGCTCGGTGAACGAGACAAAGATATCACCGATTTGGTCATGCTTGCCATTTCCTTCACTACGCTAGGTGGATCTTGAATCTCGAAGGAATCCGATTTCGAATCACTTCTTTTTGGCTTTTTTGGTCTTCTCGGTACTTTTAAAAGTTCCTCCCTTGTAACCGAAGCAAAATCCTCAACTTCAGTTGATATTTTACGGATTTTATCGTCATCTGCTATGTTATTACAAGCAGTTGGAGTAGTCACCACCGGCAGACCAATTTCTTCGTAATAATTCTCCTGCTCGGGTTCGCTCTTCCCATCGATCATAGGCCGAAAGGGATTGTTGCTACTAAAACGTGAAATTTCTTCACTAACCTTGCCTACCTTAGGTTTTGGACAGGACTGGACCGTATTGATCTTAAACGGGACATTTTCCATAGGTTGATAATATTTATTGTCTATTAGCCACTCCGGTGATTTAGATAACTTGCCTACATTTGGCTTACATGTGCCCAAATTTTTAGCATTTGATGTCTTATTGGGTGATGGGGACAGATCCGTAAAATTGTCATTTGACCCTGAAGTCTTCCAAGAAAGAAATGGTAAGTGTTTTCCCTTATAATTTTTCTGGTACAAAGTTTTTTTTTTAGATTCAATATCAGCTTTTTGATGTCCTGACGGAGTACTAGAATTTATAGTATCGGTAGCAATAACTTGATCAATATCATCGTAGTACACGGTGCTCCTTTTACTTTCTGGCTTATTTTCAATACTTTCCACCGGTATATTATTAGGCTTAAAGAATATAGGTTGTATTAGTACTGGACTTAGTATAATAGGAGAATTTCTTCCATCAATATTAGCATTGACTATATTGATCGGAGTTAAGAATGTCTTCAGACGGTTTACATCCGTGTTGAACTTGAAAATAGGTAAATTAGTTTGTGTAGGGATTGGTTTAGATATCTCTGATGACGTCATATCACTCACAGTGTTTATCTTTAAATGATAACTAACGCTATCATCAGCTGGTCTAGGTTCTGTCATTTTTAAATTGTCTGGATTACTTTGACTGATATTTTCTAAAAATGGATTCGTATTGCCGTGTTTATCTATTTTGATACTTGTCGATTCTGTGTTATGCTGATTATTATGATTCTCAATTTCACTCTTCGTCTCGTTGATATCCATTGTGGCCTGTTCATCATTTTTGGTGTTATGTTGAGTAGTTATTACTGGAATATTTTTACTTTTATCCAAGTCTTCTTTTTTTATGTCCTCGTGTATTACAGTTTCATTATCCTTTATGATTGCTTTGATTGAATTTTTATCATCTACTAATGTTGTCTCGATTGCCGGCTGTTTTTCTTTCCCGTTGCCCATTATTCTATCTATTGCAGCTTTAAAATTTAATTTAAGTTCTTCATTTACCTTTTTCAAATCATTTTCCATTTTATTATCAATGGCTATTGATGGAGGGTTGGATGATACAGGAATCATATTGTCACTTTTATTACACTTATTATCTGGATAGGGATGAGGTAAAATACTTTCAGCCTTAACAATTGGTATATTGCTATTTGCAACTTTAGCATTGTTTGATTTAGTTTCTACTATCGGCGTCACTAAATCATTTTTTTCAATTCCTAGCGACATAATACTTTGCTTCTTTGTAGGAGATTTAAAGACACTATCAGAACCTTCAGTGCATAAGGATATCTCACTGTAGTTATGGTTATCGTCGAAAAAATCAATACTAGTAGCCTCTTTCAAGGCATTCTTAAATTCCCGGTTTGTGTTTAAATTCTCAGTACTATATGATTTTGGTTTACCGTGATATAATCCTGAAAGATTTCTGCTAAAAATTGTTTCTCTCGTTCTTTCTAGCGGTTTATGCAAAATGGCAGACTCTGACTTAGTTACTACTCTAATATTATCATTACTACTAACACAAGTGTTATTATTACTGTCACTGTCACTTAGATCATTAAAACTGGCGCATTCTATTGCATTCTGTCGATGAAGCATTTCTTCACAAATATCATTATCATCTTGCCTCTTGAGCTCTTTGGTTTCAAGGAGAGGTAGGACGGCTTCAGCTAATACTCGGTTGTTCAACTCGTCTGTGACGTCTGATGAAAACTTTTCACTGACATTATCATAACTTTCATCTGTTGTTACATTTTGTATTTCTAATTTAAAGTGATCTGGAGCAGCTTCATTGCATTCTTTCTTAGATATGTTACCATTCGCCTTACAAAATGCTTGGTCGACTATACTGTTATCATTTGTATTAGGATCTGTTACACTGTGAACTCTGGAAAGATATCGGGTTCTTATATTTCTGAAAATGTCTTTGGGCGAACTGTCACTCTGTTGGTCCGTGCTTTCCGAATCATCTAGCTTCCCATCTTTAGTACAAAAATCTTGGCTGTTATCCAACGTTTCTGTACTGTCTACACCTGTTTTGATACATCAAATAATGATTAGACATCTTATATTAATAATAATGTTCACGATACATCTGATGGCATATCTAGTCCACTGTTAGTTCTATGATGCTACACTTTGAAGCTCATTACATAGAATTAGTGCGTGATAATGCCTGTTAAAATCAAAGTTAATAATTCTGTTTATATTAAAATGTTTCTAACTACTTCTTGGGCAATATACATGCAAAATGCAACATTTAATTTGATGTCTCAAATGAATAATACAAACCGCCGGAATAAGTGAACTGTGTAGAAAATAATATAGTTCCCAAATCTGAACAACATGATAATTAAAGTAATTGTAATTGATGAAACTATAAGATATTCCGTGATGTTTCAAATCAAATAATAATTATAATGTTTCGTTTACAATAAAGTACAAAATATTTATAAGTGAAATGAAAATATAAGCAAGGACTAACTACTCAACAACCTGTTTCTCTACTAAAGTCAAGCATATACGATTGATCGTAATTAATCTCATGTTCACACATGCTTGCCCAAAAACGACGACTACTTTTGCACGGTCACTAGATGGCGTTACATGTAATAAGCAGAAATATACCTTTGCTTTACTTTTTACGATATAGTCAAAAGTAAAAAAATAATTGGAAAACTAATATAATTTATAATTCAACAACCACCACAGTATTTCTTTATCTAAATTTAACAATATCTTCATAGCGCCATCTAGCGAGATGCGAGAGTAGCGCCACCTAGAGAGACGTGCGCCAGTAACGCCATCTAGCGATTGTCAAGATTGTCCTCACCCTTGAGCGAGTGTATCTGGTCCTCGAGCAGCCGGATGCGGTCCCTTGCGACCTTGTTCTCGGAGACCAGTCGCTCCAGCTCGCGCTGCGCCTCCGTCTTGAAGTCGTTAGCCACGCGGACCGTCATAAGCAGATCACTCTGGAACTGCTTCCACTCCGCTTCCTGGATAAAAAGAAGAGTTAGAACTATGTTAAAAGAGAAGTAGATATGTTTAAATTTCTGATTGTTAATGACTTCCTTACTAGAATAAACCCTGCAAAATATAATGATGAATATAGAGTGAATGCAATTATAATATTAGAACAATAAAATTATTTTATTCATAGGATTTTTTATCAGGACTATTTTCCACAAGATAAATTCATCAAAAAGATAAAATCTAAACTACTTTTTTAAAATTTTGACCATAGGATTGATATTGATTAAGATATACACAGGGGTTACCATAGTTTTGGTGACCCCTACTTTTATTATAAGAAGATTACTTTCTGAAAGGAATGTAATCAGGATTTTTTAGATTATTATTGCTTTTCATATACTAACATCTTTCTCCCTCTCCCTGGCAAGCTGTGTATTCTTGCCGCGCGCGTCCTGCAGCTGCCGCTCCAGGTCGGAGACGCGCGCTAGCGCCTCCCCCGCGCGGCTCATCAATGCTAACTTCTCGTCCGACGTGACTTGCAACTGACAAACACACATACATTCACAACTCATCGTAGATATCGGACGTGGTCACGATTCGACTGAACACGTGTAACTGGAAACAAATATCGGAGAACAAATTCCTTTACAACGTATACATTTATATATTATGTTAAAACCAACACACGTGTAAAATATTGTTACCTAAACGATTTACAAAAAAATCTTACAGACCTGTATTTGCAGTTCGGAGAGGTTCTCTGTGGCGGTGTGCAGCTCGGCCGCTAGTGCCGCTTTCTCCTGCCGCAGCTGCTCCAGCTGGAACTCCAGCTCCGATATCGTCGACTTGGCGTTGTTTCGAGACACCTGCAACATTGTTGTTCACGTCTAAACTATACATATATGCATAAATAAATATAAGTGTACGTGTATTTGTCAGTTTATTCCCTCATTCAATAAAGGAATTGTATGTTTAAACACACGTAACCTGTGCCCGAATGTAATGAATGAATAAAGATGGTATACGTCTTGAAGAGAAAATGCACGTTGTAGCACATTAATTCTAAAGTACTTTAGGTGTAACGACTACTTTCATGGCACATTTACTTATTAATAGTTTTTCCTTATTTCCCCATAACCCTACCGGCTGGTTGAGACTCACCAGTGCGTCATCGTGTAGCTTCCTGGCGTCAGAGTGCGCGCGGTCGAGCTGTCGCTGCGCGTGCGCCAGCCGCTCGGCCAGTGCGTGCGCGCGCGCCGCCGCCGCGTCCGCCTCACGCCGCGCCGCCGCCGCCGCTGCCGCCTCAGCCGCCGCCGCGCCCTCCGCAGCGCCCGCCAACTACACAACAAGTGGCACACATTGGTTCCAACATAATACATAATTACAATACAACATAGTACAACTTACATGAGTACAATAATAGTTAATAATAATTAGCATGAGTGGTGCGGAAGCACGATATTAATGTCAACTAATAATGATCAATTTATACACATACCATACGACGTTTCTCAAGACACTTACGGGGAAAGTGTGTTGTGGTATTTTTTCCTACATGAAATCAACATTATGATAATCAAAGAATATAAGGACGAAAAGATGTATGAAAATTTATAATTTAAAAGGCGGTTTAAAAGTTAAATACCTTAGCCAAGAATACCTTAGCTTTTGCAGCGTCGAGCAAGTCCCCCAGCGTGGCGAGCTGGTGCTGGCGCGCGGCGGCCAGCTCGCGCGCGGCGCCCGCCTCTTGCTCCCACTGCGAGCGCTCCGCCTCCGCGCGCTCCAGCGTACCCTCCACCGCACTATGAACCACCAACCGATACTTTATCGAGGATTTATCTATTTATTGTTTGTGCAAATTCGATGTTTCATTCGCACGGACTATAGTTTTGTATTTTGAAATTTAATTTTTGTAAATATCTAGCAAATTTATACACCACACTTATACCGCCGCTCATCATTGACACCCTATAATGTTTTAAAAACGCGGGAACTTTTATCTGTGTACACACGTTGGTAGGTACAGTCATTACAAACCATTATGTAACACCTAGTCGAAAACAATATCTATCTTTATACGGAGAACATAAACTAAACAAATTATATATTTTACAAACATTCGAATAAGAAGATGCATTTTAAAATAAGAGAACAGAAATTTTCAATACAACGAAAACTTTATTAACACAATTATATTACAAATACAAATCCTGAATTTTATATAATTTCTTATGTTTTATTTGTCAAACAAATAATATTCGCAGCTAAAACTATTCGCGTCATTATCATGTGGGTATGTTGTTTATCCAACTCCAAGTTATCAAAACAAATCCATCATTTTGATCGATCTGTATAATGGACGCCTCAAAGATAAAAATCATCAGTTTGTATATGTAGCTAGTACCTGCTAAATCTACCTACGACGGTAGATACACGTATTAACGCGGTCTAGTTAAAAATATTGTAAACTTAGTCCTAGATAACTAAATTCAATAGAAGCAGTGAAATAAATCAATAATCAAATAAGGGCAGTGGCCCACACTGTTCGTGTTTCAAGAAGACATATAGCTATTGCTAGTTGCTCAAATATTGCACGAAGTCTCACTAAAATGTAAACACGAACACACACATGCACACGCACACGCATATGCGGACGTGTAAACTTTTACAAGGATTGGTCGTCTTACACGAGTACAATAGCAAAACATTAGCCCTCACCGTATCCTTTCGTTGAGTGCCTCATTCTCTTTGGTCTTCTCGTCTAGGGCGGCCCTGGTCTGGGCAAGATCCGCCTCAAGCTGCTCCTGCTTGCTCAGCAGGTGCCTCCGCTCCTCTTGGGATAGCTGGAAATGTATTCATCATTACTCTTTCTAAAGAATTAAAGCAATGGGATAAGCCACCATCACAGAGTTGGTCCCTTATATTAGGTATTACTTAGTTATATCATGGCAGTTTAATATTTTCAATAACAAACTTAGAGAATTTTAAAATTTACTCACTTTGAGGACAGCAAACAATTGTTGATCAGGATCACTGGAGACCAGAGTCTCCGGTTCCACTCCTTCTCTAAGCAGAAGTTCTTGGAGCGTGTCAACCTGGAACGTGGAAGTAGAGAGCATACTTAGATAGGTATCTTTTGATCACACAATATAGTATTAATTGAACTGATAAACATTAAATAAACTGATGCAAAAGAGGAAACACTTAAGAACCTTTCTTCGCAATCTACGGGAAGCCAGTGGTGATATTATCTTCTTCCTACGCTTTAATTAGTCATCACCTTTCCCGTTCTTCTGTCACCCGTCCTACAGCAGTACGTTACTAGTGTCTGGGATCTGTTTGTATGTCGCCAACTTCATAAGCCTGGTTGCTACAACAGTGTATGGAAGAAGAGAAGCATCCTTCTTCTCCCATCCCCATTACAGACATTACAAGGGTGTCTATGACTTCCTTTTTGTGTAGTTAGCGTAGCATACAAGTGTGGGGTACCTTGGTCCTGCTGTCCTCGAGTTTCTCAGTCTGCCGGCAGAGCGACTCGAGCAGCACCTGTTTCTCGTCGGCCAGCCGCTCGTTGTCGGCGTGCGCGTCGGCCAGCTGCGACTGCAGGTCCGCCAGCTCGGCCAGCGTCGCCTGCAACTCCTCGCTCGTGCTGCAAACATTACATACTGCTGGACTACTGGCCAAAATACTTCACAACTCACTTCACCTCTCCCACTGGTAATATGTTAACATTCACCTTGATATTAATGACATTCCATTTTTTTGTACTATTAAATACTTCTTTAATATGAATAAATAATAATGAATAATGATTTAACATAAGTGATTCGAATAGGATATACTCCAAATCAATATCTCAAAATATAAGAATCTATATAAAGAATAAGCTTCGTAAAGGTTTTAAGGACTAAAAAAAGAAAAAGTTATACAAAAAAAATTGGCAATATTCTCTTGTGATGTATATTTCGACTCAGTCACTTAGATAGTGAGGCTAATTGCAATAGAATAGGTACCTGTAGTGATGCTCCTCCATCTGTAGGATGCGGTCCTGCAGACAGGCCACCGACACCTCGCTGAGGGAGGACGACGAGTGTTTGTCCCACTCCGGCGTGCTCGCCTCGCCGCTGTCACCCTCGCCCTGCACGACACACGCACACAGAAAAAACATTCATTGATCATCACCACATAACATCGATAACTTATTAGTAAACATTTAAAATTATTAGTAAACATTTATTATTTTGAGGCTAGTTTAGTTTTTAGCAGTGAATTAGTCCACGACTAGGTAACCTTTTCTTACAAAAGGGCCACAAATATTACAAGGATATTGGTGCGGGCAACATTTCATGTATCGCAAATATCAGTTTGCGTCCTGTAACTCCGGTCTGCGCAGACCGCGGGTTGTCAACCTATGAAATACAGATTAAGAACTATTCCATGTGAACAAAGTCACGAGAAATAAGTAGTACTGACATTGTGCGCGAGCGCGATGGAGGCTGGCGCGGAGGAGTGCATGCGGCGCGGCGCGGGCGCCAGCAGCAGTTGTCTCTTCTCGCTGTCGGAGAGCGGCGAGTGCGCCACGCCGCGCAGCCGCGCCCGCAGCGCGCCGTTCTCGTCCGCCAGCCGCGCCACGCCCGCCGCGCGCTCCGCCTCCACTGCCTGGACACACACATACAAATTACACTATCTTCTATACATATATGTATTACAACTCTAAAGGCCTTTTTTTATTCAATTCATTTATTTATTGCCTGGATCTAATATTAAATATGGTACAGTTAAGCAAGTTACTTTTTCCAGGACATTCGATTATTCGGAAACGTAGCGAGAGCTTCGACTAGAAACTAAATAAAGTGAAGTGTTCATAGTCTGAGGACACGGCTCGCGCGGTCGATATGAGGATAGGTGAGCGCTAGAGGCAAACATTTCAAGAGTACACGCAACGTAAAAGTCAAAGATATGAATCGTAAAGCGCTGTCGGAGGCCTATGGGCGACAAAGAAACTTCCGACACTTATGTACATTGGCCGCCAACCCCTCCATCAAACCACATTGGAGCGAGTAATATATCAATGAAGGAAATGTTTTTTCTACTCAGGCATATCTAAGCAGTCGTTGCAACTCCTGATTATCTGCTAATTAGTCGGTGACACGTACGTCAACATGCTAGTAGCTACTAACCAAAACTTTTCGTCCTTAAATCCTATCCCACCAACGTAAATGTTGCCTCGTGCCCCTCACCAATAACCTATGTACATGTTACAATATCAACCTTCATTCTCTCCAGCTCGACCCTCAGCCGGTCAGCCTCGCTGGCCCGCTCCAGCAACTCCTCCACCCTGGCCTGCAGCTGCGCCCGCTCCATCACGCTGGCCTCCAGCTCGCGCCGCAGCGTCTCCAGCTCACGGACCCCGGACGTCAGCGATGCCTTTCGATGCAGAACAAATCGTTGTTATAGACAATTTCAACAAAACAATCATGAGATGAATAATAACATAAGGAACTCAAGACAAAATTTATCGGCCGATTATTCCAGATAATCCTCGTCTCTGAATCATCAATCTCGATGTCTCTTAGAAGTAATTGCAGCCGCTTATAACACAACAAATTTGAATGAGCAACACTTTACATCGATACAATAGCACAGGAACTGTTCATATCAGATATGGTACACCCACGGCAGTCGGCTGACGGGACCGTTAATAGGCCTACAAATGCAAATGCCATTGTTTGTATGCACCAACTACCTGTCTTAAAAGGTCATCCGGTGCTGAATCAAACACGCGTATTTGAAATATTCTTTCTGACGCTCAACAAACCAAATTTGTACGTGTCGGCGTTTGAAAGGCATTTGGTCTTGAGTTCAATAGTACGAGTATGAATACAGTCAGTACTTGGAACAAGATAATATCTTTAAGACTCAAAAAAATATAACAGAAAAAATCAGTCTTACCTCAGATGGTACTCTAGGCCTGAGCTCCACCTCCTGGAAGCCGGGCATGTGTTCGGCGTTCAACGTCACCGGTAGACTGATGCACTCCTGGGAGCCTCTCTCCTCTATGGACCCAGCCCCCAGTTCCTCGGCGCTGCCATAGTCGTGGCCGTGAATCTGCCCATCGTCGTATCCCTCCAAGCTCTCCCGTAGCTCAGGATCCTCTAGCACGGCATTGTTGTTCCCGAGGTCCTTCTTCTTGTGTGCCTTGTGGAGCTTCTCTTTGGAACCGAAGATTTTTAACGCCTTGTCTCTGGCCGGCGCTACCTTGTGGTGCTTCGAGTCGAGGCTGGAGACGGAGGGGGCACCCTTCAAGGTGTTCTCCTGTTTGCCCTGACTCGGCCCTCTACGGAACAACGATTTGAACTTCATCATCTTGCCACTATTTCATTTCATGTTCGTTTTCGTATCACTGATCGAATTTTGTATTTATGATTTTGCATAGTCTTCGTAGCGGTCACTGTGCTGTCTGTTACGTGATCGGAATTATTGGGTGTCAACGAATTGTCGTGTCAAATGTGGCTCGTTCCAGTGTACATTGTACATTCGTCATGTGCTACACCACAGGTATTCATCATCACATTCATACTAATGTTACATACAGAAATAAAATAAGTATTCTAACAGTGAATATTATTTTCGTACTTATCACTGTCATAGTGAAGTTCCAATAGCTATACAACTGTAGTCTTTTAAAAAGGGAATTAGACTCAATCAGTCGGAAGAATTCCAAGTGTTTTCGGACACTATCAAACGCATCTTATTCCAATTCAAAGTAAATTAATTATAGAGAACGTTACCGACCTTAAGCGGTGGAATGATCGCAGACAATAAACATTAAATGAAACGAAATGCATAAAATCGAAACGATCAAATTGCTATTTCCTAATCAGTCCGACTTTAATAGTAACACGGATAGCCGAAACAGATGACAGGTTATGCGAAATAAATGTAAAATATGTAGGAATGTGAGTGGGTGTATCACTTTGACAGTGAATGTACATAGATTGTGATATCTGCTAGTTTCCATTCGACGAGCTATTATAGACATAACAGATTTACGCTGATAACATCTACACACGTGAGTACGTGTATTGAAATAGATATCGTAAATTGGCATTCCATCATTATAGAAATTCGAAGGAAGTTTTATATTTGAAACAATGAATATTCCAGCCATTTGACGCCTTAAGGCGTACCAATCCCGATAATAGTACAGGAAACATTCCACGAATTCATCCACTGGTAAAAGATAGTTGATCTAGGTCTATTCTAAAATTTCAAGTGTGAGAGAAATACTTTTTGCAACCTCTTACTTGTGTGCGTGCGAGGCAAAATGGTGCGCGCGCAGTACGACGTTACTATTTTACGTGTACATTTCTAAACTGGTTTTTCTTTAAATAGGTACCTAAATTGATTCAATATTATCACATTCGACCTGCATCGAAGGTACCCTTTTAGACTATACTCTCCATAACGTCGGCTACATATTCACGAAAATATATCCCTGTCAATACGGTATCCAAATAAACAGAGCCATTTCAAAATGCAACAAATCTTTTTCTCTATTTTTAATTTGAATGTACTGCAAGAAGAGTTTGTAACAAAACTACAAAATACAATTTAACTATTGTTCAACTGTGAATAGCTAAAGGTTCCAGTATTATCGAGTGTTTTCTTACAACAAAGTACTTATTACAATCAGCAACCTGCCAGCGATGCAAAACATTAGATTAGAACAGAACACAAGGTAAACTACGTGAGTCAGCCGCTGATCTTAATTACGTCTTATTAGCTGTGGGCACCGGGTTGACAGGGGACTAGGTTCTAACTGACTTCCCAAATATATTCAACGTTTAATTATCAAACTCGCTTTTTTAAACTCGCTAACTAAAACTTTTTGAAACTCGCTTGGATCTCTAACGTTTTTGAAAATATTTTATAGCCTACATTCATCAGGAATAATGTAGGATTCTAATGCTAAATGATTTTTTGAAAATGGCTAGTAATTTCGGAGCCTATTCTCTTCAAACAAACAAACAATTAAACCTTTTCTCTTTATAATATTAGTATAGGTGGGAATATCCCATCACATTGTACTTGCTTCTAACTTACAGAAGTAAAAATAATATTTTGCCGACGCAAAACGAGAGAGAAATGATGATAAAAGTTTCTAATTACAATTGCCGAATTAGGTAGGAATATGTAACATTTTTTTATAATAAATAATTTATCGCTTGACTACGAAACCACCTGACGTAACTGGCGACGGAGTATTTGATGGTAAAGCGGACTAACTTAAGAAAAGCCTATTCACTTTTGACTCGTTACGTATTTGTTAAAAAACATACCTACATAATTCCGCGTCCTACCTACCTGACAAATCCACCAATCAGCACTTGGCCAACGTGGTGGACTATGTCTTGTACCCCTCATGATGAGTGGTACCTCAGCTAGATCCGAGTCAAGCAGTGTCACAGTTATAGTTGCAAGAATGATGCTGTAACAAAATCTGTAAACTCAATCTACGGCACAAAAACCAGAGAAGGCAAGAAACGAAAAAGACAAGACGGTAACCCTAGCCCCTGTATGTAGCTAAGTAACCTCGCTGCAGACGGGACGCCATATTGCAGCACGATGGTTCCAATAGTGAAATCGTATTTAAATTGCAAAGTAATCGCTTGATACTGACATGCAACGTATTGATAAACATTATTCTCACTCACTCGATCTCCGTATAATGAGAGGAGGCGTATCTATGTATAGCAGGGGTGACCAACCCGCGGTCCTTTGGACATTTTTTATACTTAATAACCTCATACACTTTGTCAAAACATAAACTAATTCAACATAAAAAACATTGTGATACAAAATTTTAAAAGTAATATAAAAACTTTTTATAATAACTCTAACACGTTTAGTATATTTGATTCAGTATTTAAAGAATTAATCTATATGCGGTACTCTTGCAAAAATGAGTTTTAAATTGTCAATTTAATTAAAAAGGTTGCTCACCCCTGATATATAGTGTAAATTTCATTGTTACCAGGCCGCGTCAGAGGGAGGGTAATGTTTTTCGAATGTATGTATGTGGGATTCTAAGTGTGTTCATTTCCTTGGCACGCTCTACAGCCCAAACTTGTGGTCGGATTCTACGAGGTATCGTGGAATCCGTCCAGAAGTTAAATTTGAAAACGTCACAATTGTAGTAGTTTGACAAAGTCTATATAAATTTTCAAAATGGCGCCTGCAAATAGGGGGTAGCCAGATATTAGTTGTCCTTCTTACCTTACTAATATAGATGTGAAATGAAAGATATAACGCTCATATTACTGTTTATAAAACAAATTGTCTATAAATAACTCAAAATTAAATAACTATTTGCCGCAGACGGGTTCTTTAATTATAGTACTGCCCACTACTGAGCCAACATTATTTAATATGACAGACTGTCTGATCCCAGGTTTCGGTATTCCTAAATTATTTCCAAACTTTGAGACAGTTTTTTGAAAATAAAATATTATTTGTTTTTTTCTTTAGTTTTTTGTGTTGTAAGTTAAAATAAAAATAGACTGACTCATGCCGTTGCAGAGCCCGCACTGGATACAATACATCGTAGCCCAGACAGAAAATATACATTAGGTGACTAATAACAAAAGCTAGTGTTAAAAATCCATTAATGACGTCACACTGCAATTATTAGCCACCCCCAGTAGTCTCCCTGTACGAAACTACTTTCACGTAAAACGGTGAGATTGCTTTGTGTTTTATAGTATTAGTTAACTAAAGAGCTTTCACAAGAAAATGTTAAACATCTGTTTAGATTGACAGTCCAGTTGGTCTTGTGGTTAATGAACCTGACGGCTACACCGAAAGTCGTGGGTTCGATTCCCCCCAGATGAAACTTTTCTGTGATGTGCAAGAATGTTTGTTCTGTGTGTCTGGGTATAAAAATATCTATACAAGTATGTTTTAAAAAAAATATATGTACATATGTTTATCAGTTGTCTGATCACCCTAGTACAAGGTAACGCTTAATTTGATGATAGCTGGCCGTGTGTGAGTTTTCTAGAGGTATTTTATTTAGTTAAGATTGTAATAAAAAATATTTTTTTATTTTTCTCAACATACATCCATGTTAGACAATAATTAACGTGACAAGGCGCTTCATAGTGCGAAAGACCCCTTATAGCTACTAAATCGCTGGACTCGCGCTATCGCAGCGTGGGAGCGAAAAATCCCAACGTAGGCTGATCCTGACGGGCGGGCCGCGATCCGTTCCCACAGCCAGAGCATACTAGCATTGTCTCACATTAACATAGTAATCATTGATAATTGTAATAGTTTAATTAGAATAAACTAATTTTAAGTAATTTTCAGCCCCTAATTTTATCTTCCCTGCAGCCATACGTAAGGTCCAAGTAAGTATTTACTTTGCATATAACCGGATTAATAACGGGAAGGATAGAATAAATTCGTTACGATCAATAATGATTTTAATCTTATCTGTATTTTACTTGACGAGATAATAAAACTGCCGTTAAACGTCTGTCAGTCAAACATATTTAAACAGTAAATTACTCTTACGATTGAAAATAAGATAAGTTTTTGTTCAATTGTAAAACTAGTCCCATCCGAGAACGGTGTCAACTGGCATTGGAGAGTAAAAATATATCTTGTGCCCGCCGTACGGCATACCGTATGCCGTATGCCGTACATCGTATGCCGAATGCCGTGTCGGACCGACGGCTCTTATTCCGTTTGTATTGAATAGCTTACGATAGACGGTATCACCAGTAGGGCGACCATGGGTTTACGGTACAAATAAATTTACCTTAAAAATGCTAATACAGTTAATTCTTTGAATTTTTTAAATGTTGCAATTAAGAATAAATAAATACATTATACTAATTTACATCTATTTATACACTGATAGTATAAATTGGCTATCGAACTTAGAATTTTTACCATACAAACTTGCCTGATTTGTATGGTAAACATTTCAGATCGACTTTGATCGAGTGTAGGGGTTTTTCTTTAATACAATTGATGGGAAGTGGCGCTAATTACTAAATTGTAGAGCCCACTAATACAATACATTTTACTTTATTGTGTATACTGGGAATATACATAATTAAAAGTACATAATTAAACTTCTTAAGAAAAGATCTTATCGCTGTAATTGCGATTCTACAAGACGATCTCGGGCCGGAGTACGGAGTTTCTATATCTAATATAGAAAATACGTATGTAAAGGCAATCACGGAATAACTTAGTAAATGCCTATTCAGTGTTCGTTTGAAATTGAAATGAAAACTATTAATTCCGTCTTATGAACCAATAGCTCACTCAACAAAAGACAAAGTAAACAATCCAAAGTCGCCACATCAATTTCGATACCGTCCTTCAGTCGTGTAATCAGATGGAGACCGTAGTGCTAGGATGCAACGAGAGGTAAACGGCCAGCGGCGGCTGCGGCCTAGCCACCGCCACCGCCACCACGCCGCGCCACTTTAATACACCTTTCAGATAACTTTATAAGTGGCTACTTTGTTTATACGCACATCAAACTAGACACTTGTTAGCGGACAATCTAGCTATCTCCTGTCATACAACAGTCACGATGTTAAGTTATAATCAAGAAGGAAGTGACATATCCGATTGTTGCAAGTTTTGTAAGCGCGGGCGAGTAAAGGAAGTAGGCCATTGTTGATGCATCCGGTTTATTAACGACACTAACCGCCCCATACCGCTTTAGCGAGTAAAGAAACTTGGGAAGAAGGATAACCAACGGGTCGCTCTGAAAACCAGCGGCTTTCGGCTTGCCACGGCTATTTTATTGAGTATGTGCCTAGTTTGTCAGCACAAAAATATTCAAATGTATTGGTTTTCATTTATTTTGTCAATATAAATAATTGTTTTTTTTCTAAATTGTTAATTTGAATGTATTTGCTTCATTTTGATTGTTTAATTTATTAAGTATTGTTGATAAAATATACGTATTTTCTTTCTTTTTTCTTTCAATGAAATGAATAAAGTAGTAATTCAAAGCGTATGATAAAAAAATATCCTTCGATGTTTATAAAATGTATTTTTTATTATCTATCAGCTTTCACAGCGCCCCCGCCGGCTGTGATGTTGTGAACGCCAACATTCATATTTAGTGATAAATCTATACTAATATTATAAAACTGAAGGGTTTTTTGTTTGTTTGCTTGAATGCGCTAATCTCAGAAACTACTAGGCCGATTTAAAAAATCTTTCAGTGTTCGATAGGCCATTTATCGAGGAAGCCTATAGGTTATATATTATCACGCGGATACACCACGCCAGAGCACGCCATCAGGAGCGGAGCACCATTGAAAAATGTTTCAAAATCGAGGGATTTTTTCCTATTGAGAGCTTCCGCTACGTATACTGCGTAAACGGTGGAAGATTAGCAAAAATCAAGTATGACAGAAACGATGTCACGGGTAAAAGTTAGCGTTAGCCCAAAGTAACCATACCACACGGACGGAGTCGCGGGTTGAAGCGTCGTATATTTAGTAACTAAATATACGTGACGGGTACATAAAATGTACCTTATCACAAAAAATGTATTTGGAACAGTTTCTCATAATGAAGCCCGTTAAAGCCAGTTCAACGTGGGTCAATCGCCGTCACGAAAACGTGAAGAAAGCCAGGGGTCAAGCGTGAACTGACAATCCGATAAATCAAATTAAATGTTACATTTTGCGACTGCACATATTGAATTGAGAACACGAAAGAAGTGCTAAATTATTTTATCGTTAATTTCTCAAATGATGTAGATATTAAATTACATTTTATATATCTATATTTTTTATTGTTCAAGAGATTAAACTAAGCATCTACATTATCTACAACATTGCTGACAATTCACGAACGACTTCAATAAACGCGTACCTACATACTAACCATTCCCTCTGTCGGGAGACACAGACAAAAGTAACACCTATGACCCGAGGAAAAACGTTTATCTGTCACTGAAACAATCATGTATATGATCTGTCATATAAATATCTGTCCTGAAGCTTGAAACAAATGCATTTTCTGTTATCATTCACGTCAAACGCTACAAAAATGTATGAAAATGTATGATACGGAAAAATATAGCGTGTTTTTCCGCGATAAATGTCATTACCTCTTTTTTTTAATTAGCGTTTGGCGTGAGCGATAACCGAAAAAACATGTTGTCTGGAGGCGCTCGACCACCTGCTGCGCAGACACTACGGTTCAGTACCAGGTTATAGAGCACCGGACACTGAAGTCAATCGCTAAGAAAAAGTTATCAATCATGCCGAACATCTTAAGTAGCAAAATAAACGCCACAGACCACCAATACAACCAACCACGAGACTACTTTCTAGACATAGTTTTGTGACAGAGACAGCGCTCTATCGATTGCATCTCCGTGCCAGCTCTTACAAATTGTAACGCGGTTTTTTTTCTTTTTCAATACAACTGGGTCGACGATCTCCTAGCCTCTTGCACCTTCATGGAGCACCTCTCGTGCGACAAAGCTCCTCTCTTGCTCCTAACAAGAATCTTTTATGACGAGGATGCTAAAACCGTTCCCGTTTCGAGATTCCTTCACATAAAATCCTTAGAGGTTATTTTAAATGTGTTCCCCGTTATTATCTTGGAGGACGGACCGATGGGTTTTAAAATAATGTCTGCTGAATAGAAAACAGATTTTGGGAAAACATGTTGGGTGCAGATACGTATATTAACGATAGAATATTTTGAACTGTTGTCGCAACTACTTCCGCGTAGAATTTAATAAAAAAAGAACTGTAAAGCAAATAATAAAAGTAGCCTAAGTTACTACTTATTACATTAGCTATAGGTCAGTTAAAGTCTCGTAAAAATTGGTTCAGCCGTTCCAGACATTAGCCGGGACAAACATACAGACAAAATTATAAAAAATGTTATATTGGTATTTGTACCGTATATACATACATATGCATTTAACCGGTTATTTTATCGCACTACAATTTCATTTAATTGTTGAGAAGTGTAAATTGTTTGTTTTGAAATTGGTTTTTACAAAAAAATATTTCCACAAACCCCTTCAGAGGTTTTGAAAGAGAAAGCGAGCCGAAAATCCGCTGTCCGCATTACTACTTGATCAAGCATTTTGATATGTTTAAAATAATCATCCTGTTTATAATAGACAAGCAATTAGTACACGAACCAAACGGAGCTTCACGAGTATTGATTCCGTTTCGCGCAAAGCGAACCTAATAAGGTCATTCTCATTAATCAAGCAGCCCATCAATCAACAGTGAAGCAGCAAGATGAATCACGATCAGAGCGACAGTACAAATGATGAAGCAGCAAATGTAGTCCAGATGCACCACCGTAAGGTCGTCAACAGGTCGTAGAACTTGGATAAAAACTATTAATATGATGGTGAATCAGGAAGTTATCGCCTTTGCCCGTATTAGCTTACATAACCACAGTCTGTCGTGTCAACTCAACCACATTATGAGTATGGCTGAATTCAATTATAACGGTCAGCTTTTTGCTGGACGGCATAGCTGGACAGCAATTTATATGCTACTACGGTCCGCTCGCGGCTTCGTTCGGGTAATGTTCATTAATTTATCATTATTATAAATCATAATTATTATAAAAAAATCTACATATACTTCAAAATGTGCATTAAATAGTATCCGATTTAATTAAATGTATGGTTTACAATTTCGGTCATAGTGGCTTCCACATAAAAGGTACATATATGCTGTCGCGGACTTTTACTTAGAACTACTCAAAACAAACAATCCTACGGTACATCATCTTTGTGTAACTCTAATGGTATAGGCAGCGTACGCCAAGAAATTTCTCAGATGGCAGATTTTTTCGGAGTTTATTGATATTTATGTTATATTATGACAAAAACTACATAGAATCATTACAAATTGTAGCCTATATGTTATTCTGATGTATAACCTATATTACTGTAAAGTTTCATCCAAATCCATCCAGTACTTTTTTCCTGAAAAAGTAACATGTATCCATACATTCTCACAAACCTTCGCGTTTATAATATTAATAATTAAATATATATTATGGTCGGAAATAAATATGTTTTGAATGACTCAGTTTTCGTTAAGATTGCAGTGTTCAGTTTGGGGTCAATTCTGAATGTTAATGTTTTCACACGATACAAAATCTAAACCATTTTTAAATAACTGTTGCATTGCTTTGTTATTAAGTAAGCAGTCAACTTGCAGACAACGCATCTAATGGGAAGTGAAAAAACCGCCCAAAGATATCACTACAGACATCCCCAACCCGTTGCTAACTAAGAAAGAATGAAAGAAGTACAACGTGAAAGCAATCAGACACAATTCATCATCCTTGGTATAATCAACGCGATCCAGTATACACCAACAACGACTCCAGTTCCTGATCAAACTTCTCCAAACGAGACCAGTTCGAAAGTAGACTCGCATAAATATCGCCTATACCTAATTTTTATAAGTATTTTGATATTGGATGGTCTATAGACAGAGATGTGATCAATTCACATAACATTCATCACTGTGCTGTGTCAGCTCGTCGAGACACACACACACACACATGTCAAATGTAATGACTGCGCTGGCGCCGCTCACGTACTATCCTTGTACTTAGGGTGGACAGGGCTGCCACTCAACTGGGGACTGAGTAAAAATAGATTATGACGTTACAAGAATACGACGGCATATATTAAATATTCCTGAACTATTCAATCAGGAATTAATTAGTAACGTTAATAAATAATGTGTTTTTAATGTTAACAACGGGTCACCCGATGGTAAGTAATCACCGCCGCCCATTAGAAGCACCAGGCTGGGGCGTCACGCGCGTCACTTGCTAGGACGGTAGTGATAAACCCGCCCGCGCGGGGTAGACTAATAAAATATGGGAAGCAGTAGGTACGTTGTCGAAGCAACCGGGGCCAACGATGACCCTATTAGGCGCACCGACATGGAGTGACCGAAGGAGAATGGGAAATAGGTGACTAAAATCTGTGAAGAAAGAAGAAAACTGGCTCTCAAGCTGAAATTATTCCAAAATAGTTTTCAATAAAATTACGTCATCGTATCGAGAAATCCCTACGGTGAATAGTTTTGAATGAAGAAGCGGCAATAAAATCTCAAAAAGTTGAATATTAATTAGAGACGGCTCTTACTATACTAACAGGTACATATATATATATATTATTAAATGATTATATTTGTTATAATAAGTATACTACGTTCATATTTTTGGGAAAAAAGAACAATTTGTATTTGAAAATCAACGGGAAAGTTTAATTTTGAAAACCGCGCCAAAAACGCATATTTTTATGCTGGCGCCGGACAACTAGCACGTTAAGTCATAACTCGTTTATCAGATGGTCGTTTTACCGCCAGAAATATTGATAGCCTAGAGAACCTTGCTCTCTCGGGAGGACCTGGATTCGAAACTTGCGACGCGTACTTTTAATTATGTTATGTCCGTATCAGTTGATTATCAGTTTGCTACGGTGAAAGAAAACATCGTGAGGAAACAAGCACTCCTCAATGTTCTCCATAAGCGTTCTCAAAGGCGTGTGAAGCCCACTAATCCGCACTTGGCCAGCGTGGTGGACTAGGGCCTGCACCCCTTACATTGTGAGTGGAGACCCGAGCTCAGTAGTAGTTCAATTATGGGTTGCAAAACAAAGCACCCACACCAAATTGATTGACAACCCTAATAACGAATTACACTTCGATTTGTGTCGAAAGATTTAATTCGCCGTCCAATAATGATAACTCGACGTGAGTCACTGCATGTCCTTGCCGGCTCACTAAATATTTGAATAGTAATATCTGCGAGAACTACATATATTGAAAACACCGACTGATACCATTATTTGTGTCTGTTCTTATTATATTAATATTATAAATATGACAGTTAGTTATTCCTTCACGCATAAAGTACAGAACGGATCTGGACGAAATTTAACAAATTGAACAAGGGCGAAGGGCGGGTGGAAACTGATAGTTTAAATTGTTTTTAATGATCGGCTATTAACGTATAATTATCATAGGTAATTTATAACATAACCGGCTTAAAATTAAACTATAATTCGAGCAATTAATCGTCTTGTTTAGATAGGAAAACATATACTAACATATGTAAAATTTCTTCACAGACAAAAGTAAATAAAAGTAGCGACAAAGACTGTAAGCAAGTATTTAATAAGGTTTTTTATGGCCAAATAATTATGTTATTTTCATGAAGTTTCGTATATGCACATATTTAAGGCGGTGCCATTTGAATAACGAAATTCCAGATGATATATTTCATACACCTTCGATTCATACATGAAGCAAAACTACCGAACTAGTTTATATAAAAATGCATTGGAAGTACATAAAATTACAAAATAAAAACATTACACACACTACCGTGCATATCACACACACTGATGTTGGGCAATTTCCATATTGTCAATGACAATTTATTAAAAGCTTTTATTTAACTTGCAGTGTATGTTTGTACATTAGTATGTTAGTATATTAGTTTGTTACGGGTCGAATCTTGCAAGCTTAATTAGAACCCATTTCCTCTGACACTACTGAGCTGAAACTTTGCATAAGTCTTCCGTCCTGATGACAATGCATTTTTACGATAAGTATGACCTGATATAATGTTCAGGATTGACTCCAGACAATGGAATTCCTCAATAACATTAGCGTTAACAATACCGTTATGAAATTTTGTGTATTTCTTTGTATCGGGGATCTATAATGAAAGCTTGTGTTTTTAAATATCTTTTTATAAACCTTTTTTTAAATAGGTTCGAATTCGAACCGCAGACATGACTCTAGTAAGGACAATAGAAGAAAAATATAAAATATAATAACACCTTCGGTGACTGCAGGTGTGATCGAAGTGACATCCAATTACAACAGAAGGCGAGAAGAATACTAAAAAAGAGAGAGTAAGACAGACAGCAGGACGGTAGGAATTTTAATGGAACTACATTCCCGTCGCCTCCGGACTACATGTTCAAAGCTATACTACTGGAAGTGATATTATCGTGGATAGGTCGTTGAACACATTTTGCTTTCTATTTCATCCCCATCTTGTCCAAATTTCCAAAACGCTAAAAAATATTAATTTATAGCTAGTTATAAATACAAAAATATTACATGACTTTATTTTCTAAGATGCCGAAATTATACAATAAACTTTAATGTCCTGTTTCAACTTCATGAAGCCATATTTTTCGAAATTTTTCTCCTCAAATTTTAGTTTAGTCCCATAATTCATCAAAATAGATTCAGTGGTTAGGCGCGAAATCCATTAAAAATACAGTTTTAATTTATAACGTGTCTACATGAAACCACGCTAAAAATCAACCTCAAATGAAGGCTTCACGGACGCAAACAATAATCAACTTCTGATTCATAATTTCGAGAATTAGAGGTGCTTGCGGGCCCCGACCCTGGGTCGCCTCGCGAAAGATCAAATTTCAATTTGTCAAGCTATATTATAAATAATAAATATGCACATCAAAATAATTAAAAGCTGTTGATAACACGTTCAAAGAAACTATACCATTGTATAAGCATTAAAATCCCTTTTATTGTTCGTGTAATTTCGCATGGAGTTCGAAAAACAAATGACTAAGGTGGCAACCCGACCGAATGTGAAAGAACCAATAACTGGGGCCGGATCATGAAACTGTGGACATTGTTATTTGCGTCGTACAACCTTGTTTTGCACTGAACACAGACTGTACCATCCTTGGCTCGCACTTGGACAAATAAACGTTATCGAATACCACTGCTGACGGACGATTTATATGATTGCCATGTAAGATCAACCCCTTACTCGTATTATCACTAACACAATTTAATTATTACTATCAGTATATTTAGTGACTACAAGCAGTGGTAGCGTAGCGGTATCAACGTTGGGGTCTCCAACTGGATGTACTGGGTTCAAATTGTTCGGAGACCGCATTCCTGAGAGTTCTATAGTTCTGGAAGGTGTGTGAAGTCTAGGAATCCGCACTCGGCCAGCGTGGTGAACTATAGCCTAAAGTTGTCACTTTCTGACAGGCGACCTGACCCCAGCAGTGGGTCAGTTATGGGTCATAAAGATGATACTCACTATGAAATTCTAATTCCAAAATCAATTTAATCATTTAGTTATATGAAAATACCAGTCTTCGCCCTCGACTTTGTCCGCGTCACGTGTTGAAAAAAGCCTATGTATTTTCCCATACTAACCTATGTATATGTCTACCAAGTTTCGTCTAAATCTGTTGAACGGTTAGCGCCTGAAGGCAATACAAACATTTTCACCAACTTTCAGATCTGTACTAATGGTATAAAGAGAAAAGATTTGTTTCTTTGAGTACAATAGGCTCCGAAACTACTGGACAGATTCGAAAAAATCTTTTACCATTAGAATCCTACATTATCCCTGATGAATATAGACTATAAAATAATTTCAAGAACGTCAGGGATCCGAATGAAAATTTCATTATAATATTAGTACAGTATTAGTATTTGACAGGCCGATTGGTCTAGTGGTTAGTGAAGCTGACTGCTACACCGAAGGACGTGGGTTCGATCGCCACCCAGATCAAACGTTTCCGTGATAAGCAGGAATGTTCGTTGTGTGTCTGTGTGTAAATTTCTATGTAAGTATATATTTAAAAATATATATATGTATGTTTATCAGTTGTCTGATCACCATAGAACAAGCTAACGCTTAGTTTGGGGTCAGGTGGCCGTGTGTGAGAT
>DWJZ01000274.1:0-36298 GCA_018249125.1 Asbolis capucinus
TTTTCTGCGGCCTCGCTTGTTGCGTGCTAATATGATTACCACATTTTGGTAATTTCCATATAAGAGTCGGTTAAGTATTTGTTTGTTTTGTATGTTATTGTATCCGGAAGATAGTATACAATTAGTACTTTAATAAAATAATAATGATTAGCGTATTGACGGCCCTAGCGGACCTGGGTTTGATCCTGGAACAAGATAATTCACCATCATTGCAACCCATAACTGTCCAACTACTGGATCTCAACTCACAATGTGAGGGGTATAGTCCACCACGCTGGCCAAGTGCATATTGATGGACCTCACATATGTGTATATTTTCCCAGGAAATTTTCCTGCACCTTAAAAGTGATTAAACTTTTGATGGCTACAAAAGTTTGAAAATTAAGAGTTCCCCCACAATATACTACCATGTATTTTTATTTATTTTTACATATTTATTTTACAAGTAGTTTGTGTTCGCGGCTTTACCTGTGTGGTGTATTGATAAAAAGTAGCGTGTCTATATCATAACATTTGTTCAGATGATATACAATTAGGATCCGTGTAGTAGTGTTTAGGGGGAAAGAGAAAAAAAAGAGAAAGAGAAAAATCCAACCATGCACACAAATTTTCACATTGAGAATATTACTAGAAAGTAGCATTGAATTTGTGTAGAGATAAATAAAAGTTAAATTAAAATTTATGAGGAAGATAAATGTATGTTCTTGGGCTTACTTTTATTGTCAATAACACCGAAGATTTAGAGGAACATAAGAGGATATGAAAATGATTCTGCGTTTGAATAACTGAACAACTAGACTGAAATTCAATTTAATTTATGAACTAGTAAAAAATTTATGACGTAACTTAACCTATGAAACTTAGCGTTAACTGCGACGAGACAGTAAAAAAATAATTTTATAAGGTCAGGTATAAAAGTTGGGCTGGAGTTTAAATTATACTTGAAGCCATACAACGCGACGGGTGGACAGACTGGATTTATGGCCTGGCAAACTTAGTCCCCGTGCTGCCCAAAATATGGATTCAAGGTTCAATAAACAACAGATTTGACGGGGATTTTGAATGATTTTTATGCAAGACTAAATTCTGCCCGCGACATCGCCTGCGTTATGTTTCTAAAGAGCAGAAGTGTTATTCCATTCAGTAATTAATCTCTATGCTAAATTAATATTAATCTGCACGTGCATAAACGTGCACATCATCCCAGGGGAACCTACAATCGGGATAAAATCTATCCTATGTTCATTTCCTGGATGTGGTCTATCTATGTTCCAAGTTTCATCATCCCTTTAGTAGGAAGTAAGATCACTGCACTTTTAGGTTTACACCCGGAAGGTTTGTGTAAATAACGAAAGCAAGGAAGAAAGAGGAAAGAAAAAACACAGGGAAGAATATATAAGAAGAAACTACAAAATAGTTTTGGAACCATTGAACTCGATCGTCAACGATACTATATTTATTACCTGGCATCCGCCCTGACAGCCATGTTCAAAATATGGACCCAGGCCAGCCGCCATTCCCCGGCGCAATAAATTTTTGCATAATAAAGTATAAAATATACACTATTTCTTCAAAACATAATTTTCTGACTGACGGAATACAAAAGATTCGAGATTGACTGTGCAACTGTACAGCTAGGACCGATGACTTCACGTGCCCTCCGTAGTACTTATTAATTTTTCCCACCTGTCCTGTTACTGCGCCGGTTTTTACTTAATTTATTTAATATAAAATCCTGACAAGCCGCGGAACTAAAAGAGGTTTAAATTTAGTCGTTTATTTACATAAAAAAACTGTTTGTAACATTCACACAAAATTTTCCGTTACCTAAATTCCTAATTCGTGACTAAATTTTGCAAGAGGATGTACAAAAATTACTGTGAATTCCAGTCCTAGGTATGAAGCATATATGTAAGTATGCATTGTTAACTCGACTTAAGCATATGTTCTAAAGTTAATGTCCAAGTTGAATAATATAGGACTAAAATACAATTGTATTAAATAACCTTGTTATATGGGTGCTGAAAGTGTATGTTTACCAGACGAACCTGAATCGAGTTTTGCTCGGCGCCAACATAAAACAGGATAAAATATCTTAACAGGTAAACTTAATTAATTAATTACTCATTTCTATGTACACACGCGGGAAAGCCGCGGGAGGAAAAAAGTCTATACGAATAATAAAGTTGTAACAGAATCAATCTCGTAGGTTAAATATTCTGATACTGGGAGGCTTTGTTGTCGATATAAGACAAAACTTTTTTTTTTTGGATTTATTGTCCGTCTGTCTGTTCGAGTTTCACGCAAAAACCACTGAACAGCCTTAGATGAAACTTCGCATAATCGAATTTTAAAACTTGAGAATGGTTATAGGTCAGGTTTTATCTGAGGAAATGGTTTTGTTCCCGCTGGTTAATATTAGTATGGCAACTCCGAAACCAATTTAGATGAAATTTTGCATGAGTGTAGCTTATGTAAGGAAAATGGTCATTGATATAGGATACTTTATTTATTTATTAAAAAAATCACTTACATACTATACACCAGACAATATCATTATTAAAATTGCACTATGTATATAAATCTAAGCGTTAGTATAATTATAAGTGACGACAGCGTGTAAGGCAACGAAACAATCATATTCCATATTTACTACTATTCAATTAAATTACATTTACAAAATTACATAACATATCGTTAATAATTACTAAATATAATTATAAACTAAATATATTCAAATCAGTAGAATAATATTTATCCCAGAAAACTGCTTAGTTCCCTTGGGATAACAGATTGAAATTAGTATGGTCACTCTGAAACCACTGGACAAATCTTCTTCCGAAGCGAAGCGAAGGCAATTTCTAGTTTCTAGTAAACTACATAACTATATTCGGGGCAAAATCTGGAATTTTTACCATACATAATCGTCAAGCCTGCATGGAAAAAAATCCAGATAGAATTTGCACCGAGAATAGATTATAACTCAGGGTTGCAAATTGTAATATCCAAAACAATTACAGAGTCCATTCCACACCCACTGTAGTAATTGTCAGTGAATAGAACGAGAACAACAAATATCTCGTTACATATTAGTTTATTTCGTGACTGAAAACAAAGGATGATGGTATTATGAAGCTGTGGACTTCCATTACATCACTCCTGTATCCGTGGCACGTATCTGCTTTGTGAATCTTCTACAGATACTTCTGTTATTGCACGTTAACATTAAACATACGAAATCATTACTGTATTTTATTGTAGGCTCGAATATAATGTAGGCGTCTTGACGACAAGAGTTAATATGCTTCTTCTAATTTAATGTAATTTACCAGCTGAGATTATTATTATGTAAAAAAATAATAGTTTCTGTTCGGCTTTGCCCGCGTGTGTATAAAAAGAAACCTATGCCTATATAATTTTAAACTCATCGTAGAATGTGTACATACATTATGCTGCAATTTTTTATATTTTTTTTACGGCTGACACGTGACACTGTCAAGTGACACTGACATTGACATGTACATGTAGGGCAAAATAATTAACAATTCTATCTACAAAATTATTCATTTTCCCTGTTTGTAATTAAATGTAACTTAAGTATTTATTGTTAAAGGTATCGAAATTCCGTTAAAGAAAACCGTTATTCGAAGCAACCTGGTTACCGCTTCCTTGTTCGGCAGCCCTTCATATGCTGTTGTTGTACTGTACTTTCTGTTACGTGTTCGTTGATCACATGAATAAATATTATCTGCCGTATTAATGTATGCTTAAGTATCTGTGGACTTTTTTTTTGCTAAATAAACGATAATATTATGTACTTCGTATCTCGTCAACAACGTTCACGGGTCCAATATGGTGTCGCTACTCATCAACAGCCCGCCACAAGTTGCCCTGTGGGCTTACTTGCTTGTAAAATACATTCAAATGCGATTAAGAAATATGTATGTAATTTCTCTTCCACCTACCATCCTTCACCACCTTAACCTTAACTTGTTTGTCATGTTATCCATATCAATATTTTATTAACTAGTTCCCGCCCGCGGCATCACCTGCGTGTGATGTTCATAACAAGTAACCTATGTATCTCAGAAATTTATCTCTGTTCAAAATTGCATTCAGATCCGTTCAATGTATGCGTGAAACAAAATCATCCATCCATTCCACTGTGAATCAAAAACATTCATTTATCCTCACAAGTTTTCGCACAATATTCGCAGGACTATTGATTGATTTTTTCACTGGACAGGCCGGTTGGTCTAGTGGTTAGTGAACCTGACTGCTACACCGTAGGTCGTGGGTTCGATTCCCACCCAGGTCAAACTTCTATGATGAGCAGGAATGTTTGTTCTGTGTGTCTGGGTGTGTAATAGAAATATGTATTTAAGTAAATGTATTTAAAAGTATATATGTACATTTATCCGTTGTCTGATCACCATAGTACAAGCTAACGCTTAGTTGGGAATCAGACAGCCGTGTGTGGTGGTCCAAAGATATTTATCATTATTTATTTATTGTCATTGAGGAAAATGCCACATTTATTCAGAATAGTTGCAGAATACATTATATATTACAGTAAACGTTTAAAATCACGTATTTTATGATAGGAATAAACATACTGGCACAACGACCTGGCTTGTATTGGTAACATATTCAAGGACGATTACTGGAATCAAACCTGGGAAAGCAACCTGGCACTTCGAACATTCCAGAGCCAACATCCACCGGCTTCAACCTGGTTTATAGTGATAAAACCTAATATTATAATTAGTAAATTAATAAACATATTATTAAGTTATCTTAGTTGAATCCCCCGTCGCCTACTGTAACTCGTGTGACAGGCTATTGCCACACAGACGTAGGCCAGCAGAGGCTCACATTAGCAACTAAGTAAGTATTTATTTGTTACTATACGAATAATGCATGATTAGGTAATCCAGAGACCATGAAAATTGGAAGTAGAGGTTTTGGGCTAGGAATCGATTATTATAAATAAATACTAAAAAATCCTTACAGCGTTTTTTGAAATTTTGGACTGTGAAAAGCAGTGTGAGTGAAGTAATAGATAATGAATACCATACGGACGCAGTCGCGTTAAAAAGCTAGTCTTTAAAAAAAATTTATGCAAACAGGTACTCACGATTTGATTATTATTATACCGATATATCGACCCAGTTGCATGGGTCTTGGTTACGGCAAGATATACTCGTAGTTACAGGTAGTAAGTAGACAATATCGACACGAATCATAGCCCATGCAACTGGGTCGAAATATCGGTTTAATAATAAACACATAGTGAGTACCCGTTTACATTTAAAATGTTTAGTATCCGTGACCACATTAGTTTTTTAAACACAGTATTTTATATGTCAAAAAATACATATAAACTACTGAAATAAGTAACAATATTTATGTATATCAGGATTTAGGTACGAGTTAATAAGCTCAGAATTAGTGTCGAGTTTAATGGCCGTTGGTTTGGTTTGCTGGTGCATTATTACATTATTTTTCCTGTATTGTGTCAGAGGAGGGTAACATTTTTCGAGTGCATATATATGTTTGTTTATTTTCATGTATGTCCATTTCTTTAGGACGTCCTACAGCTTAAATGGTTGGACGGATTTTAGTTATGAGGTATGAATTTATAGAATTTTGGTAGTGACATAAGCTTCAAATTTTCAAAATAGTGCCCTCAAATGAAATGGGGGGATATGTTTGTTTTTTTCTTACACCTGAGTAATGTGAGATCAAATTAAAGGTCGTGAAAAGAACATTTCTAAAATACATATAACACTAGTTTTTGCCCGCGGCTTCGTCCGAGTGGTAGGACAAACGACTAAAGATATTAATTCCAAAACATTGTTTTGGATTCTATTCTGTACTCAAAACTCTCAGTAATTCGATTGATCTCTATAAATATATTCTACGTACAGACAGCGATCAGTTTATTATTAACCATACATATACATTATTTATTTATTGATTGATGATGATATTAATTTACGATGATGTTGATTGATTGATATTGATGATTGATATTGATTTGAGGGTGCTTTAGCTCTGTAGCTACATTATGGAAATAAACATTGTGAGTAACATATGTATGCTATAGAATTCACCTCAACATTTATTTATTTATTGTTAACACTACAAGAGAGTAAAAACGAATTATAAAAACAAATATAAACTTTTCACAATAATAACCCAAAATATAATTGACATTAAGGAAACTGAAATAATAAAATTAATAATAATAAATCTAAAGCAATAATCATTTAGTACAGTTGAGGTCGAAGAATTTGTTTTGATTGACTGTATAATATAGGTCACTGACCTGTAAGGTATTTATTTAATGGTGAAAATGTAAAATTGCATTGTACAAGTACAAATTATTTTTGTACAAAATCATCCTCAAAATTTATAAAAGTAATGTTATGGTGAATGTGAATTTAGTACGTTAATGTAACTAAGAAATTTTTAATGATATGTGACTATGCTGGACTCGTAGGCAATGTGGAACTGTGTTCTTTTTACATATTATAAGTTAACTACAATCCCACAATGTCGATAATTGGCCATGTTATCCTGATTTGGTACAATTGGCTTGAACCGATGAACCTCATAGGCAAGGGATCTTACAGTAGAGTACTTAAATGACAAGGATGCACTCCGGTCAGGCTAGTACAAATTTGTATAATAGATCAATTCTGTTTTGAAAAAGAGTACCGGGAGTTTTTTTCCGCCGGTTTTTATGTCTTCCGGCCTACACTAGCGTACATAGTCTTAAGTTTATGTTATTATGGAGCCGATGATGAATAGGCATTGCTCTCAGATATTTATTTTTTACATAATTTTCTTAAAAAAGTTTTGTTATTGTATTTAATTGATATAGGGAATTTTATTGTTAATTTTTGATTTTCGCTAAGTGAGCTATTGGTTCCTAAAACGTAATAAATACTTTTCATTTAATTTCATATAATAATAGCCCACTACTGAGCACTAAGCAGTTCCTTGAATGTCGGCTTCTCGAACAGGTAATAAGTTTGAATCCTGCAAGTATCTTTAAATTTCTAAGTCATGTGCGTATTAAAAGGCAATGATTATTTCAGTTAAAAAAAACTTCGTGATGAAGGTTTCATCTATATATTTTCCCTGCCCCACTGAGTCCCCTAGAAAGTTCTCGAAGGTGTGTGAGGTCTACCAATCCGGACTGGGCCAGCGTGGTAGATTATGACCTAGACTCTTATGTTGTTAAAGGAGACCTGAGCCCAGTAGTGGGATCATGTCCTTCGCAAAAGGGAATCCTAAGGGATGATGATATGATATCCACTGTGGATAAGCGTTTTATTTTTCACTTATTTTTTTTCTCACAAGAACGAAACTAGATCGAAAATGGTAGAGCAGTGTTGTTCAAACTAATAACGAGACGAAAATAGACAAGAAACATTTTGATATTGAAAAAAAGCAAATGTGTAAAAAACATTACGTCACATAAATAAACGGCTTATCTGTAGATCAGCACTTACAAAACTAAAGTTATTGTTATTAACAAAGCCGTAACTTTAATAACCAAACCGTATATGGTATGCTAACGATTTTAGGGCTATGAAAATATTTAAACAACTTGTTACTTTGGCAGGTTTTTTACTTTAATTTTACGTCTGGACAATGTTATGTCCTTGTAGGTGCGAATAATCAATCAAGAGAAAAAGGGACAATAAAACGGAGTCGAGTATAGTGGAGGCGTATACAAAGACGTGCTTTTTTTTGCATTTTTGAGTAAATTCGGACAAGTCACGGACGTTCGTCCTGTGTCTTGAATATCAAAATTCTCTACCATTAAAATGCTCGACCAAAAGATAACGGTAAAGCCAAGTTTAGTCATAATATTGTTTGGTGTGACACCTGGCGGCGCGGGGCGCTAAGATGTTTGGGAAATTTATCACGCTGTTCATTATTTGAGGAATATTTGAGGGACATTCACGTTTGAATATATTTGCAGTTTTAATACAGTTATTTATGAGATTTATATTTTTTCATATCAATTTTGTTATAAAAATCTTATCTAGAATCATATCTAATACAAATTTGATTTTATTGAACGTATCTAAATTTTAAATATTGTAATTAAACATTCAAAAATTTTACTTGTTAACTACCAACAATAATTATTTTTTTGTTGTATAAATAATAATCCGAGTTATTACTATTTGTTAATGAATTATAAAAAATGTGTATTAACATTAACTAAACAAGACTTATTCGACTTCGAATGAATTATTTTCTATTTTATCTTTAATAATCGACCGTGGAAAACAGAAAGGGCAAAATTGTTATGAGTTACCCTTACTTTTTACTTCGTCGACATCCTCTTAGATACAAGAGAGTACCTCATATTTTATATAACTTTCCTATCTTTTGTCAAGTTTTACTAAATCACATTTAAGAAGGCCAGTATCTCTTAGCACAGTATTATGTTAGGCTTACTTGCATTGCTATTCAATACAGCACCATCTTTTATTATAACAATAATGCTACCAGATGGCGTTAAAGTCCATAGGATTAACAAATTACAGCTGCCAAAAGAATTATCCAAAAAACTGCTCATTATTAAAATGACATACATTTTTGGAGAAACAAGCATTGTCCGTTTATCATTGGTTTGGACTTGTCATGAGCATTGTTCGCTTACTTTTCAATTCATAATGCCCTTCCCTAGGTGGCTATCTCTTCACCATATTGGTGTTAAATGAAACCATTATTGAAACAATGGTGGGTTTTAATAGTAAGTTGCAACATATACGCACATCTGGAAATTTTAATTGTTAAACATTTCACAATGAATCTGTTAATGCGTGTGAAGTACTTATAAATTTGAACGCTTTCGTTTTGGTAAATAAAGTAAAAAGAAAAGAAATGAAAAAAAGGAAATATCAAATGGACTAAAGGAAATGACCGATTAAATGATTATGTACAGTTACACAAAACATAAACTTATGATACAATTTAAACTGATAAATCTCAGAACATGGAAGATATTCAAGAAAACTTGTTCTAGATCCAATAAAAATGCTTTTTAGTTTTTTGTGTATTTGTAACTTAATTTTTTATTTGTTTCTTCAGCCCACGATATCTTTCCCGTAGTATGTTAATAATAATAATAAATTTAATAAAATATTTGTATCTATTTGTTATTTACGACAATAATCCACATTTATGCCTAATTTAATTGAGATCAAACAAACCTAGGGAAAGAGATTGAGAAGAAAATCATAGCAAACATCTTCACAAACGTTCACATTATAATACTAGTAGAATTTGTGACCATTAATCTCTAAAACAGCTTAACAAATTTAAAAGCGGTATTTACTAAATGGGTTAGTAAATTGGATTAATATTAACTGTTTAATATCAATCAGTAAACAATAAAACAGAAACGCCAATTTAAGGAATCCGACTAGGGACCAGTTCGCCGGCACGACGCGATGATACTGGCACCCTTATAAAATTGATGTTCTTAACGTTACTATATCTTATTCTCAGAATCCCTGTTAAGCCTAAAGTGAAGTCCATTAGAGTTAATCTTGATAACATTTTTGCCAAATAAATTTCATTAGTTTCATGTTTGTTGGGAGTTTTTCCAAGAATTCTTTAACGTCGATACAAGCAAACACATCAGGTACAAATAAATGATAAAGCGATTTAGAAGTTAATCTAATTTCTACATTAAACTTTTGTTTTGTATTTGTTATAACTAGAATTATTTAATTATAATGTAAGGCACATCTTGAGTTTCGTTAAATAGATTATTTCCTTCCATAATTGAATTCTGAATTCCTACCCAGTGCTTCTTATAATTTTCACTATGTTTTTTTAGTATCGTATATTTTTTATTGTAAATTGCGCTGATTATGTTCATAGTTATCTAATAAGGAGGTCCATGTAGAGATGTTACTTTTCTTAGTCCAACTTTCGCGTATCTTTAGTTTAATCTATTTTCATTCAGTTAATATTAATTATTACATATTATAAGTTAATGCTTGACTACAATCTATGACTATGACAGGCCGGTTGGTCAGTGGCTAGTGAACCTGACTACTAAACCGGTGGTCGTGGCTTCGAATCCCACTTAGGTCAAACTTTTCTGTGATGAGCAGGAATGTTTTTCTGTGTGTCTGGATGTGTAATAGAAATATCTATTTAAGTATGTATTTAAAAGTATATATGTATGTTTATCTGTTATCTGATCACCATAGCACAAGCTAACGCTTAATTTGGGGTCAGATGGCCGTGTGTGAATTTTCCAAAGATATTTATTTATTTATTTATAATCCAACCTGATCGTAACGTGCGATATAGTCTTAATGCGCCCTAACTTAGAAGAAGCCTATTCACACTATTTTAAATAAACAGTATTTCTCTCCAACCAGTATTTCGCTCATCTGTATTCATTTGCAGTAAATATTTAAATTTAAATGTTGAAGATTGGTCCAGAATATTGTTTGTAAAATATAGGTTTGCGGTACCTTCTTAAAGTTTTTGGCAGCATCATATTAGCGACATTCTTAGTATTATAAACTTGAGAGACTCCGCGGTAGTCGGTGATCAGATCACTGATAATATTCAGTCTGTGTACTCACTGGTACTGATTTTTGTTAAAATAACAAAAAGTTCGCCAGTACAGACTAGTCAGTTGTTCTCAATAATCTACCTTGTTATAAAGGTATACAACAACATTTTGAAATAGTCAAGCCTCAATTTCTAAATGGTATTATTACCTTATGTTACAATAGCAAATGAAAAGCTGATGGTGGATGGATGGATGGATTAGTAGCCTTTTTCACTAAAGTAACCAGAGGTCATGAATAGATAGATTATCGGAAACTTGAATGATGTAAAATATTGATGGCTTACTTTCGCTAAAGTGAATCAACGTCCTACCAACTAAACTGCAGAGATAATATTCGCTGTTCGACTCTGTCAATACAGGCAGTCTTATTACTACGAAGGGAAAATAATAAAAAGGCTTCATTGCGCCACATGGCGCTCCGACACACAGTCTAGTCACTTATATGATTGTAGTTAATACCTGACAGCTTTAAGAGATATTGCTATTTGCAGAACCCTCATTCCTTTCATTCCATGCTTGAGATTTAGCTACAGGAATATTTCCTTTCCCAGTTGATACATAAAGTCAAGATTACTTGTCATGTAAAGCGCCCTTATTTTTATTTTCGTATTAATTCGTATTTGTATTGAAGCATTATATATAAAATAATTTTATAATGTTATTAGCTAGTGTCAGTGACCTTGAAAATATTTGAGAACCATATATAACCCTATTTCTGACTCAATTCACGGATTTTTCAGTGCATCCTTACATTGCATGAGAAATTTGTAATAAGGTTATTAAAATATTTGAAAACACAAGCTTTAACAAAAGAGCCCAATACGAAGAAACACGTAAGATTTCATATCTGTATTGTTAACCGTTGAGGGGATACCTTGACTGGAGACAATGCTGAACGTAGTATCAGGTCATGTTTATTTTCATTTCCAGCTCCATATAATTTTTTAATTTCATTTCAGCTCAGGAGTGTAAGAGGAAGTGGGTTTAATTCGGCTTGCAAGATTAGACCCGCACAAACTTCAAACAGACAGCGTAAATAAAAGCTGTAAAAAAAGTCAAATTTCTAGATCCTCTAGTATAGTTTATGCATTACCCCGTTATTAACTCGGACGAGTTTTTACAAACATGTTATTTTTGGGTTAAAAGTATTTTTTCGCCAAAAGATTTGTGCCAACACGTACCACGGCCACCTACTTGGCTACACGGTTAGGTTAAACACATAATTTGGTTTGGACGTCTGATCATATCTTAGGGTCGGTAATAAAGAGGACATTGCCTCAGCTTTGCGAATGTGATGTGGGTTTTTGTAACACGGAACTAATGCGAATTTGCGTTTGAGGAAAACTTCATAAAACGCTTTTAAATATGAAAAATTTTTACTTTTTGGCATATCATATTTACTTTAAAACAATATATACAATGCTTAGATATAAAATCAAATGTACACCGAACGAATAACAATTAAATATTATAATTTGAATATTTCATAATCGTCATCTCCATTGTTATTAGGATTGTCTTCTACATGAATAATCTTTTCAACATTTTCATTAAAAGTAACAACAGATTTTCGTCTTGATTTCATTCTTTCTCCGAATTCATCATCATCCTCAGATTCCTCGGTATTATCTTTTAGTTTGTCTATCGTTTGTATTATAATCGGCAATTGTGGATCTGGTGTGGATATATTAATAATAGCTTCCATGGGTTTTTCTTTGCTACCAGATGCTTCATGAACTTCAGCAATCGGAGCATCAAGTCTTTCTTGAAGTTTCCTCTCACTCTTCTTCAGCTCTTCTATATTTAGCCGCGGCTTTACAACTGTATCCTTAGGTGCATCGATCGAAATATTACGAGATGCGATGCTATTTTTGTCACTGAATTGTTCATAGTTTTCATTTTTTCTCCTAAAAACACATCACGATTATAAATTTTTTTAGACGAGATAGTTTAGATAGTTGAGCGTAGACAGTCTGCTTACCTTTTTAGGAAGTACCATATAGCGACAGCTACAATTAATATGAAAAGCAAGACGCTGAGAACTATCGTGGCCGCTAACAATCCGTTGTCACGTCCAGGTAGTATGCATATCTCATTGCCTTTCAGATGATCTTCTAACGATACTATGCTAGCTACGTTGACCGTTACTATGGCGTTGCTAATGTCACTAAAACAGAATATTATTACATAGTTCTAATACATACATAGTTAACAATATTCCAGAGAATGCCTGTACTAGTATGATTAAAAGACAAGTATGGGCAACACAAAAATGCATCACATATAAATCGCATGACCCAAGAACAAATATTCATCTTATATAAATCATCTCAAAATCGAACCCGGGATCTTTTGCTTCGCCAGCCACCAACTAGGCCACAAGGTCATTATCCTGTCAATCCCGAATAACTGTTTAAAATTTATTAAAATAACGTAAAAATAACAGTAACTCTAAATGCCTCATTTCTTGATACTAAAATGTTATTTTATTATTGAAACTGCTAAGGAACATACAAAACCACTTACGAAATGAGTCGTGTGATATCAACAGGTTCTGTTTCAAGTAAACCGTACACAAAAAGTTGTAGTGTAGCCGCTAAGTGATCAGAAGCACGAATGTTCTGCATCCTTATTGATTCAGATATCACCACAGTTCTTATTGCCTTCACTTCGTATCCTGCTGCGTTGGATAAATTGCCCAGAATTTCGTCTTCATCTTCAAGAAATGCATTTTGAATTCTGAGCACTGCAATACGATTTCTTTCTAATAGTTTTACCTGAAATGTAAAATGGAAAAGTAAAATATTTAGTTATCCGATTTAAACATTCAATGTTATCCACCTTAAAAAAAGTGATAGTCTAGTGGTTTGAACGTTGGTCTCTCGAACGGAAGGTCCTGGGATGAAATCCTGCGTGCACCTCTAATTTCCAAGGTTACATGCGTATCAGAAGTTGTCACTTGCTAGAGTAGGAAAACATTGAGGAAACCTGCACTCCTGAGAGTGCTCGTAGGTGTGTGAAGTCAATCAATCCGCACTTGGTCAGCGTGGTGGACCATGGCGGGTACTCCTCACATTATGAGAGGAGACCCGAGCCCAACAGTGGGACAGAGTTGGAACGACGAATGTTATCTATCTATGTATTTAAGTTTCGTTTATCGCAGTGTAATATTATCATTAGACAGTTCTGGTGAAATCCTAAACAATATACTGAATATAATAAATCTGTAACTGATCGCTGTCTGTAAATAAATGATATGTGGGTGAAACTGCCGGTGCAAATTCTATTTTCCGATGGAGGTAGGTATTTTTGGATTAAATGTTTGTGTTAAATGGAAAAAGTATAATTTACTTGGGTTTGCTCACGGCTTTGCTCGCGTGGTAAGTTTATGAAAGGTAGTCCACGTGTTATCCTTAACTATAATCTATCCCTGTACCAAATTTCATTCACATCCGTTTACTAGTTTTTGCGTGAAGGAGTATCAAACATCCATTCCCCCTCCCAAACTTTAACCTTTACGATCGGTGGAAATTAAGAAAAATCTTCTTTAACATTGCGATAGTATGGTGAATGTTAAGAGTATGGCATGAGTGCAGGTAGTCCCGATGGTTTTCTCTTTTAAATTTAATGTTCATGATATTGATGATAAAACTTACAAAAAAACGATTTTATTATAAGAGAGATTTCTAGACGTTATTCACTCCGAGTAATTTTTCTTAATAGTCCTATATATGAAGATTGATGTTTGTTTGTGAGTTTTTGGTTTGTCTTTTTACAGACTCTGATGGTAGTAGATAGAACACTATTGTCTTTAGCAACTTTGTTCGGATATCTTTAGAAAATGTTTGGAACCAAAATGATATCAATCGGTTGGTGAGTTGATGCGTAGCAACGCGCGCCGGGTACAGCTAGTTCTATAAAAATTGGATGTTCTTTTAACATCTGTACTCTTTCGTGACATGATCGTCCAAAGTATTCAGACCCATATTGTCGCGAGTCAACATAAACCGTTTTACACGTCGTCCAAATATTGACAATACAAACACATGACAATGTAAAAATGAGCCTGGGTGCAAAATACTGTGTTAACTCAGCAATGGCTGTTTGAGTATTATGTAAACTGGTAAGGTCATTTAAACCTGAGTTGGATCTTGTAAACAATACAGCCTTTACCGCTCAATAACCTATTTTCCTTTCCTTAAGGTTGTTCAAAATATTATTTACAGGCAGTACTTTGTTGTTGTCTATTTTATTTTAACTTCTAATAGAGTACCGTACATTAATTATAAATAATATTTTGTTTTAAGAAAACAGAATACAATTGATTTATTTTGCAAACTTTAGCTACTAATTTCAACGTCTCGTCCGGGGCGTAATAAGTTTGAACATTGCGCGCACCTCAAATTTTCAAAGTTCTAATCATATTAGGAGGCAAATATAACGTGGTTCGGTGAAGAAAAACATGAAACTTGTACTCCTGAGAGTTCCTCACAAAGCTCTCGAAGGTGTGTGAAGTCTTCCAATCCGCACTAATCCAGCATGGTGGGGGACCGAAGCCCAGCAGTGGGACAATTATTGGTTGTAATAGCAATACATTTTATGGATCATTAGCGATTAAAATAAATAAAAATACATAACAACAGCCTATTTGTAATACAAATTCCCAAGTTCCTCGTTACAAGACGGCCAAATTGGGTATCGTTAGCAACAGCTGGTGCGGTGTATTCTTAGACCAAATTATGATTTACTTTAGAGATTTCTGTTTAGAATGTCATGTCCTAATGTTAAAAATGACTATCACACGGCCATCTTGCGGTTTATATTGTACTAGCTGTGCCCTGGGGTTTTACTCGCGTTAATTTGAGGAAAATATGTCCGGCTCGTTGGTCCAGTGAAAAGCGCGACTACTGTTTTGTTGCGAGTTATTTTAAAACTACGATACTAAACAACTTCTAATATACTCGTATTAATTGAGATCAAATGATCTCAAAACTACTTTGTTCAGAAAGAAATAAAGACAAGACATAGACAGACATAATATAATGCTATTGCTGACTTATTACAAGATTTTATTTAACTTGCAGTGTATGTTTGTATGTTAGAATATTTGTATATTCGTTTGTTACGGGTAAAATCTTGCAAGTTTAATTAGAGCCATTTCGTTTTACACTACGGAGAGAACATTTTGTATAAAGTTTTCATCCTGATGATAATGCATTTTTATGACAAGCATACTACGTTCAGGATTGGCTCCAGTCAAGGGAACTCCTTAACTGTTAAAAATACAGTTATGAAATTTTGTGTATTTCTTTGCATTATGGATCTAAAATTAAAGATTTTGTTTTTAAATTTATTAAGAAACCTTGTTTTTAGATCTTCTAATAGTGATAATAGACGTTACACATGTATTTTATGTTACTTTACACAGCGCGAAACGGAAGCTCTTTATAATGTTTGCTCGTTTTTTGTAACATTTATTTTTATTGTTCCACTCCTATCATTTGTAGCGTGACAGCATATAGACTTCCTCGGTAGATGGACTATCCAACAGAAAAGAAATCAATTCGAACCAATAGTTCCTGTGATTAGTGTTCAAACAAACAATTTCTCCAGTTTCATTATATCGGTTTAGATAATTAAAATAGAAAATGAAATCAATACAGATTAAAATCATTTAAATATTTTAAATGATGAATCTATTAATGCTAACAATTATAAGGACGGGTGAATGGTTTGCGGGATCGATGGATGTTTGTTACTCTTTCGCGAAAAAACTACTGGACACATCTGAATGAAATTTGGCACAAATATAGATTATAGTCTGGATTAATATATAGACTACTTTTTACCAACTTATCACGCGGGCGAAACCGCCGGTGGAAGCTAGTCATAGGACGAATAAAGAGGGACAATATACGTCATTTGTTACTGTCCACCCCTTTGTAAGGGATGAATAAAAACGGAAGGTTCCTTTCAGATACAACAGACAACGGCGCTATTAGCTTATATGTACATATAAATTCGTTCACCTCAAGCCAAAATTTTCGCTTCTATTTTATAACTTCCTATTCTTTTGTGATATTACAGCTTATTTTAAAATATGTAGGATTGTATTCTATATTATTAATATTTTATTATTTATTTAACAGTACTGTACAATATCAGAAACTATAGTTGTAGCTAATATGTAGCTATATATTGTAAAATAAATATTGACTAACTAGCTTTTTTGCCGCGACTTCGTCCGCGTCGAACAGAAAGAACACAAGATTCATTCCCTATTTCATCCGCGTCTGCTGGGAAATCTTTCAAAAACACTAGAACGAATTTTTCTTTTTTTTTTTAAAGTGCATAAATACATAATTTTATGATTTTATTCTTGAAGAATACGAACGTCTTTATAATACATCACAACCTTTATCAAACCTTTTAAATTTTTAACTCACAAAGAATGAAGTATGCCCTTTCTCAAGTTTTGCTTTTTCTTCGTAGGTACTAATTTTTCAAAGGGAGGAGGAATACAAAAGAATTTGAGAATAATCTAAGAGGGACTTCTTCCCTAAAATGGTCTTCTAATATTTATGTTCTTATATAAATAAATCAAACGCCATAAATTATGAGTCAACACTTTTCACATTGCTTCAACCCATTGATAGCCTGCTGAGCGCGGGTCTCTCCTTGTACTGAGGAGGCCTAGAGCATACTCCACCATGCTGCCCCAATGCGAATAGTTGGTGTTAGTGGCCAACCCAAGTAACGGAAAATTTGATGCCACCGGGAGGCCTCTATGAGTTATTTAACAAGAGAGACCAAGAGTTTTACGTGCCCTCCAAAGTAATGAAGCACACAAAAATCTGTGTCAAAAACGTGAAATGTTTGTCACTAGCGGTCATCCAACTTCCTAACGACCGATGTTACTTAACTTTTTCGATCGCTTCCAATCGAAACAAACCACCGTGCTATAAACGCTTCAGGCTATTGTTTATTTATTATCAACATAATAGTAGTACTAACTTCGATACAAAGTCGCTCCGAAGATATTCTTGCCTTGGTAGGTATTATAATTTCAGTTCGCATCTTAAGAACATATGCGTCACCTCTCAGTTATGTGAATACGTGACATGCACAAAAGTTTATAAATAGCTGGCGGTACATTTTTAGTTTTTATTTCCCGTATTCAATTATAGAGGTCGCCATAAAAGTCTCGAAGGTGTGTGAAGTCCATTAATTCGTACTTGGCAAGCGTGGTGGACTCACATCTGTATCCCCAGAGCCCAGCAGTGGGACTGTTAACGATTTCTGCGTGAAACAATTTTCCATCCATCTACCCTTATAAACTTTACAAGTTAGAGCGAGAAGGAAATCCAAATATATAATTGTTTAAATCATTCCAGGATAATATGCGATCGGAATAAAATTTATCCTATGTTAATTTCCTTGCTTTGGTCTACCTGTGTGCCAAGTTTCATCTTAATCTGTTCAACGGTTGCCGCGTGCAGGAAAAACAAACATCCAAACGTCTTCAAAAACTTTTACATTTATAATATTAGTAGAATAGTTGGTTGCAAAAGTAACTTGATGTATTTGTTTGTCTGTCTGTTATCTTTTCATTTCTAAAATACTGAACTGATTTTGATCAAACTTTAAATGGACGTGTACGTGGGAAAAAGCTAGTCATGAAATATTAAAAGTTGATTGTAAACTGCTTACAGGGCCGTTCAAACTTTCTTTTACTATTTCGGTAGTAAAAAGTTGTAAGGTAACGAACGTTGCAAGATAAAATACAGTCGAATTGAGAACCTCTTCCCTTTTGTAAGAGTTGCATCTATTTAACTTGCAGAGTATGTTTGTATATTAGTATGTTAGTATATTTGTTTATTGAGTGTTCAGGTCAAATCTTTTAAGCTTTATTAGACCCACTTTCTCGTACACTACGAAGCTGAAATATGCATAAACCTTCCATCTGATGACATTGCATTTTAATGATAACACCTGATACGATGTCCAGGATTGGCTCCAGACGAGGGAACTCTTCAACGGTTAACAATACAGTTATGAAATTTAATGTTTCTTCGTAGTATGGCTCTATTATTAAAGCTTGTGTTTTTTCAATAATTTATAAAGCTTGATCTGATAATGGTTAAAAACAGTATGAAGTTTACGTTTCACGTATTAATAAGTAGACTAGAGTTCCGTGACTTATTTTCAATAAATGCGTTAAGGCATTTTCACACATGAGTGTTTCTACATAGAATTTGGGTTTAGATAATATTTAAAACAACAAAGTCTTTATGGGTGTTTGTTTTATTTTCGTGTCGACAACGGTTCTTTATACTGTAGAGCATGAGTCGGAAACCTTTTTTATATGAAGGCCACAAACATTCCAAGGTTGATTCGGGATACATTTCATGTTGTCTGGGATCACAAGTATGAATGGGATCACAAATGTGAATGGGGTCTGCGTGGGCCGCGGACATATGGCCCGCGGGCCGTGAGTTGCCGACTCCTAATCTAAAGGAACAAAATCTTTATGGGTGTCCGTTATCGATAGCGGATCTGTGTAGAATAGACAGGATATGTTGTGGTTTAGTTTCTACATTAAACAGTGTGTAACTGGTTTAGCTAGGAGATATACTCTGGCTGGCTATAAAGATAAAAATTCGACACCCCCTAACGGTAGTATGACCAAACGTTTCGTTGATGACCGATTGGAGTACTGTAGCGGTATTTTCTGGTGTTTTCCACACATTGTTAAGATTTAAATAAAGTAACTTAGCATAAATTTATCATAGAAACAGTCTTGTTATTTTTTACTCTTCTTTCTTATGTTTGAAATTCCGTCGCTAAAAAAAAATATTTTTTTATGGGGAGACCCCTAAGAGGTTTCCTCGCGTCGTTTTTTTTTTGATCTATTATAAGTGAATGCTTAACAATCCCATCTGATAGTAAGTGGCGATGAAGTCGTAGATGGCAAACCGCACTAACCTTGAAGAAGCCTAACCACTTGTCTTGAAGACACATTATAGCTTACGCAAGCAAATTTTGCTTGTACGTCGCACATTACTTTTGATTTTTTTATAGGATTTTAACAGCGAATTTTCGTTCGAAAGACCACAGTTGAAACCGTCAGGCTGCTGATTAGAGCCCATTAGTGGGCAATCTGTAGAAGCATCTCACCATCAGTTCCATGCTGCCCGTGAGTCCAGCTCCTCTTTGGTCAGTGGCGCGAATGATGTAACGAGCATTGTTCTGCAGGTCAGAACTGGTCCGAACGTGTACAAAGCCCGTGGTCGGTGATACTGCGAGGGTTTCTTCATCAGTCCAGTACACAAGAGCTGCGTTCTCACCGATATCTGCATCAGTTGCCTGTTATAACAATTATAATGTGTATTATCCAGTTCTTAATAAAACAAAAAGTGCAAAGTCAAAGTAGGCACTTTCGGGTAATATTAAAAGTGTATATTTGTTCATTTTTAATAATGGTTTTAGTTAATAAAAATTGGCCTATCTTGCCTATTTTCTATATTGTCTCGTGTACTTTATCCAGAATCCATTCAAACAGTATTCAGGGTGACCCATGGCTTTGAAACACAAACAGCAACCTTAAATGTTGAAGATTTAAAAAAAAAAAATAAAAAATACATTACAGAAAAAAAACATTTTTATCTTTAAAATAATACTAACTGCATTCAAAGAAAATTAAATAACCGCTTGTGTAAGCCGGGAGTCGAACCCGCGATATGTAAAAATATCTGAATCATTATGAGTTTATTCATCTTCATCCATTCGTAGGCATGAAAGACTTGGATATTTAATATGTATTGATTTTGAAATTTAATATATAAAAAATTAAATTTTTGTAAGACGTCTATAGACTCTGAAATAGTAGGAGATAGGGAACTGATGTCTGTAGCAACATTGTTAAGAATTCTCTGGAAAAGATTTTGATATCAAAATTATGTCGATCGGACACGTACATGGTCGATGAGTTGATGCACAGGTAACAGCAGGCGTCGGGTTCTAGTTAGTTCTTTATAAAAGTTGTTTGCAATAGTTGAATTTTATGCCAAGTGACGTTCAAGTGATGGCAATTATTTTACATCAGATAAAAAACATCAACGTTTCCGCTTATCCAGATAAAAAAGCGCAACATTTAAGTGAGGTTATTAGTTCGGCTCAGTAGTTCTACCCTCCACGTAGAAACAAACAAATAAATTAAGCTCTTTATATTACTAGTAATGAACTGTGATCTGGGTATCGTGTATACTCTGATCATTGTAAAAACGATAATCATAAAGTTATGCTTTTGGAATAATCTTATTCAGTTTATTCATGCATTCAAAATCAACAAAAAACTAATATTTCGTTTCAATACAAACAAGTCTGATTCATATCAAAATTCTCAAATACCTTTATTGACCATAATGGGAAACGAAATCAGAATAATGTGACACAGCATTTGAAGTAACCGATTAACCTTGACTAACGTACCTTTAATTCGTCATAATCATTGCAACCCGTAAATGTCCCACTGCTGGGCTTGGCTCTCCTCTCATAATGTGATAGCTAAAGGCCATCACCACTGCAATGAGCAGACAATGCGCCAAGTCTATCAAGACTTCACATATCTCCAAAAACGTTCAGGTGTTTAGGTTTCCTCACCATGTTTTTCTTCACCGAAACAAGTGTTAGTTAATTTCTTATAAGGACATAACTGCACATTAGAGGTGCGAGCGGATTCAAACCCCTCATTCGAAGACTAACGTACATACCATTTGGCTATTACTACACAAATTCTTCAAACGTACCTTTAGCTCCGCTAAAGCCCTTGGTAAAATAATAGCTTCAAGCTCAGGCGTCGGATATCCAACGACAATGGGCTCATTCTCTTTACCGACAAATATAGGAGAGTTGTCATTGATATCGTTAACTATGAGGTTCACTAAACTGCGCCTAGCATTATACGGGATACTGTCTGTGAGTATCCATTTATTAGAGCCATATTCATAAGGCCCAAGCCTGTTACTCGAATTTGAGCGTAACGATCGCTTCGTTCTAGAAACATCTCCCTCACATTCGAGAATGAGTTCTACTTGAATTTGTGAAACCGTCATAAATGCTATCGATTCATGTTCTCTGTCAATTGCTCTCGTATGGACACCGTCCTCGTCTACGTACAGCCAAGACTGTCCCTTGGGCCAAATATTTGTCAAAGTGAATTCACAAGCGTATTCCGTTTGATTTAGTACTACTAAATTTCTATGAGGTTCCTCTTCATCCCTTTCTAAGATAATTAGTGGTGGAACGACGATTTTGTCGCCGCAAATTGTCACAGCTTCTATACTTAGATGTACCTGTCGACAACAAAACATATTTGGCTAGTAATATTGTAAGTACAGATCCAGGTGATTATTTATCGGTTGTAGACAAAGATCAATAAATTATATACAACATGTATGATGGGGCTTTATCGCATGAAATGAATTGTTATGGACTTTTTATTACACATGAATAATTCGTTTATTATTGAGATTATTACAATTATCAATGTTAATGTCAGTAGTAAGTTTGAAAGATTATAGGTGATAAGTATAATATAGTAAAGACATAAATATTTCTCTTTGAATCGTTATAAACTTAACAACAATAAAAATATATTTAAATAAAATCATATCCATTATTTCGTCTTAGAAATCAATAGCCTACATAGCGAAAGTTAACAATATCAAGATCCACGTACATATAGGACGGTTCTTTTATTTATTACCATCTTATAGCTTTGTTTCAATAGTAATAAAAATTAATATGAGATTGGGTTGACAACGACAATTTAAAGTGAATTTATCATGTGTTTCCATGGTAATGCGAATGTATAGCTATATAAGTTATGTAGCAAGCAAATATAATCGAGCAGTGTTTCGAGACACCCAAGGGCGATGGCGCAGTAAATTGCTTCCTCTGGGGCGTTAACGGTATCACCGGTCGAAGTTTATTGACGATCCGAGAATTGAGGAATGTGATGGGATTGTACTAAATCTTACTTTATTACCACCTTTTTATTTTGTACTAAACTAATTAATAGAATGTACGTAATGAGGAATAAAGTTCGTAAAACCTCAAACCGCAAATAAATTGGTGGCATTTGAAGTTATTTAGTGAAATTACAATTTGTTTTGCCTAAATCGCAGTTAAATGGAAAAGCTATTGAAGCTTGTATTGAAGATTTAAATATAGTCTAGTAACAGAATCAGGCTACAGTTTATTTCAAAAATTATTCAAGATTTTATCTTCATCCTTTCACTTACTTTTATGTAGATGTAACTTCAATGAAAAATACTATCAGATATCGGATCAGTGCTAAAAATGTGGCTCGGCACAAACTAGTTCACTTGAAATGCGGGCTGGTGTTTTATTTAGTTCATTTCACACAGCCAACATATGAACACGTTCCACAATGTACCTTAAAATTAATTTATAACAACCACTTACGTATGCCTTTAACCTATCGACGGCCCACGTGACCTCCGAAATACGGAAGCGCACATGAAATGTTTGCCACCAGCGGTCACCCATCCTCCTCCCGACCGCGCCCGCTGTTGCTTAACTTTTTCGATCGCTTCCAATCGAAACAACCCGTCGGGCTGTGACAACATACTCGTATATTAAACATATTCTTTGTTTTTTTTTCTCTACGTAGTATATCCATGCGAAAAGTAGTTTGTGCTAAATTTATATATATTTTTGATGGAAGACATGTTAGTGTTATTGGCATACTTACAGGGGCAGTAGCAGAGGCTGCAGTGACCACCGTGGTTGCTATCACCTGGAATGAGTACGTTCCTGTGTTGGCTGGCGCTGACAGTCGCAGCTCCCCATCATTGTTAATTGAGAGTCTCTCTCGTAGATGGCCTGTAGAGCATAATGACAATTCGTTTAGTTTACAGAAAAAGTACTTAAAATGGTAAAGTGCACTAACGAGGTCTGTTTACTCTTGGCAACCACAGACATGGATTGTAGCATCAACCCATTAATGGCACATTACTGAGGAGACGTAGAGCACACTCCACATTGCTCCGGTGCAAAGGCAAGGAGTTATTGGCCAACCGAAGGTACGAAAGTTTTTAAGCCACTCAAAGGCCTCCGACATGGCTTAACTATTGCTATGTAATGATAGCAATCGGGACATATGGCTTAACGTACTTTCCAAAGCACGGAAGCACACACGATTTTTTCCTAGTGGCGGTCACCCATTTGTTTACTGACCACGCTCGCTGTTTCTTAACTTTACCGATGAAGTATAATTGTCTCAATTGACTATAAGTAACATTAGTATTATTTTGAAACCTAATTGAGAAGAGTATTAATGTCAATATGCTAAAAGAACCTGAAGTAAACTAATGAGATTTTAAAAAAGCGAATCATCAATAATAGTAAGAGTTGTTATGTAGATATATTTTGTTTTCGTTTAAATTACTTAATCTTACCTAATCCCATTAAATTATAATAGTCAATATGTCTCTCTAACCTATTCGAATCCTGTGAATCCACGTGAAGGATCCAATAATTGGATTACGCGGATGAGCAAACCGTGATTGGCGGTTGATAAGCTCTGGTAGATTCGCTTATAGATTACGTGTGATGTGGATCTTCGTTAAAAAGTTATATATGTGTGTTCTATAATAATAATCGACGGGCTTTGCGTCCTCTTTTATTATGCGTACCGCAAAGGACTGGAATAAGTTCCATGCGTCGTTGTTCCCGGTCGTTTCTGATCTGCCTTCAAGTTAGGACTGAATAGGCTAATTACTAAATAAGAGTACTTTATAGTCTCAGGCCACATCGCCATTTACCATCAGGTGGGAGAGCGGTCAAGCATTCATTTATAGGATTTAAAAAATCCCTTAATTTGTCTTTAAAATTGTCCAAGAAAATTGCGAAATATTGACCCAAAAAAACGGAAAACGTTAATAATAAACACTGTATATGCGTATAGGCGTACCGAAGGGGGAAAGGGGTAGTCGTCCGAAAGGAATTCGGATAGTTACCTGACGTTTTATATGTGTATTTATTTTATATGTAAACGGGTACTCACGATTTCAAGTAAAACTGAACATCGATGCCTACCTGTGACACTATAGCTGGGAAGACAAACATATCGTGAATATTCGTTTACATTAAAATGTATCATTGTTCTTCGTATGTTTCTTTGTATAAACATAGTCAGAGTTCCAATTATAGTTTGTAGAGAAAATTCAGGCAGATATCATAGATAGAATCTTATAAAACAATAATTTGTCATAATAATAATTGTCAACTTTGAACCGAGCGCCTGCTCGTTTAAATTTGCAACGAGCACAGAATAAATATTGCAATTTCTTAAACGTTGGCGTTGGCGAAAGTTTCCGTTTAATATTACAAAATGACTAGTCTGGTACTGTTAATAAGGACACTTTGAAGTATATCAACCTAATTAAGATTTAAAATAATAATTACTGCACTAAATCATAATAAATGGATAAATAAATATTGTAAGTTCAAGTGGTTCAATTCGAATGTAATTAGTTGTAGTATTTTTTTTGTAACTTAAAGCTTAGAGATGTTTTCGTTGGTCGATAACGCTCAAGTGACTAGAAAATGCAATTCCTTGGGCTTTTTACAATTCGTAGATAAAATTGATTATTGTTGGAGATATACTATAGTATTAATATGTATAGGTATTATAATATTAATAATAATAGCGATAACAAATAGTATTAACACGTACCTACCCATTTAGTTACTTTACTGCCCAATTAATTTTCTAACTACCAACTAAAATATGAAGACAATTATTAATTGTAAGGTTGTTTGTGCCGTCTAATTTCTTCACAGTTTTTAATTCCTTAACTATTAAAACTGCCTTATAAAAGTGATAGGTATTCAACGATAATATACTTTTATACAACTTACTATTATTATCGGGTATTCTTCACTACGTTAAATGTATAAGTATTATTTCGCTAAAGGCATTTAATTTGATTGATTTGGACATTTCTGGGACGTGGGTCACTTTTGATCTGTGTACAATATATTATAAATCATGATTGGCGTTCACAAGTTTGATTTACTGTATTGTGTCCCTTGTACATTAACATATTATTCTTTAAAGATGTGTATACGAACGTTTTCTTCGTAACATTTAATCGAATTATTGTATTCATTGTACTATATATAAAAGGTCGAGTTTTTCCTACTTAGATTTTCAGCATTTTTTTAATTACATATCAATATGTGGTGGTAACGGTGATAGACTTCAAAAAATTGACGTTCATAAGTGTATTGAAAATACCAAATTGAAATAAATGATTTCGATTTTGGTACATTCACTTTATGAATTATGAGCTTTTGCCCGCGACGTCGTCCGTGTACCCCGCACTCTTTAAGCCATGTCGGAGGCCTTCGGGCGCAAAAAACTTTACACATTAGCAGCGTGGTGTAGTATGCTCTAGGCCTCCTGAGTATGGGGAGAGTTCCGTGCCTTCCAGGGGGTTGAACCTACTCACCTTCTAGGTACCAAATCCTGAAAACATACCTTCCTCGATATCAAGCGAATAGAGAACTTCTTCTCCGTTGTCTGAAGTTGCCCGCACTTGTCCCACTAGCCCAGTATGTGTCACATCTGCTCTCAATAAATATGATGAAGAATCGAAGGTTACTGTCGGAATGTCCGGCCCCACTGTGGAATTAAGATTAAAACAATGCATACTTCATGATTCAGCACTTACACTATCTTTATCGATATTGATACAAGTGTTCTAAGAAATACATGACTAGGTACAAGGAAAAACGGGAAAATATTAATGATAGCAGCTATCCTTCTGAATGAATTCTCGGACAATTAAAATTAATTATAAGTTTGCGCAATTTGTGAATAAATAAAATATTCTTTTTGATTGGCGGGCGAGATAGTACTACATTTTTGGGTAAAGATTTAAATATTATGTACATACTAGCTAACCCCACAAACTTCGAACGGCAAATCATTTTTTTATTACCTTTTAGACCTCCCCTGAACTTCCACAAATATTTCAAAACCAAAATTAACAATTTAGTTGCAGTATAGATAAATAACCTAGATACCGACTATGGCGCCATCTCCCGGGCTGATTTGTGAATGTAAACCATCCATTGTGCCATCCAAACACATAGTACAAAAAATTCATTCAAATCGGTCCAGTCTTTTAGAAGAAGTTCAGTGACATATACATTTGCAGTAGAATTATATAGATATAAAATATACTAAAAATTAAATTTTATATTGGAATTTTGTACTTGAAGAATTAGTATTAAGATAATGTTAATTCTGAAACTAATCTTGATTGATAGTACATATTATGGTAATCATCCTCTGATTGATTACTTAGAATGTCAATCAAATATTTTAATTAGTATGTTTAATTAACAAATATGTTATTTAGTAGATTTTATTTGGACGATAAGTGTTTTAAGACTGGTGGATTTTTCCTAATTACGTAATTATTATTAAATAAATAAACACTAAATATAAATACTACATTAAAAATGGTAAATTGCGATTATTTAGATAGAAACTTCATTGTGAATATAATTCTTAACTTTAGCCTTTATCATAGATTTTTTCTATACATATATGTGTTTTGTTAATAATTTCATAGCCGATGCAGGGACTTTTTATTGTTAAATTTTGACTTTCGCTAAGTGAGCTTTTGGTTCCTAAGACGAAATAAATGCATTTCATTTCATTTCAATCAACGGGCGGTCTGGTGATTAATGAACCTGACTGCTAGGTTGGAGGTCGTGGGTTCGATCCCCACCTAGATTAAGCTTTTCTGTAATGAGCAGAAACATTTGATCTGTGTCTGGGTGTAATACAATTATTGTTAGCCCAACCTTTTTTGTTTCGTTTCCATTAATAGTTTCTCTCTAAATTTCCAAATGTATTGATTTTTTCGTATCTCACTCACCAGGTTCTAAAATAGTTAGCAGAAGGACAGATCTAGCTCCTCCTGCCTCCAGCTCTAAGGCAATATGAGAAACGTTAGGTAGTGCTTTTGCTCCATCCTTGACACTGACTATGACAATCCCATCTGATAGACTGGCTTCAAAAAGTTCTGCATTCTCTGTAAAATATAGACTTCATAAAAACTTAGTACAAAATGTTGATAATAAATATGTTACGATAACTCACGGCCATCACATCTCAAACTAAGCTTTTTTTTATATTCCTAACTTTTAATTTTATTAACTATCAAATTTCATGCCACTTTCGATTTTATGTGACACTTCTTAATATCGATTATTTAACTGAAGTTGTAATAAACATTAGATTTTTAATTAAATAGATTTTATTAAAAAAAATACTATATGTACCCAAAATGCATCCGTCAAATGTAGTAAAATTATGGTGAGTAATTTTATAAAATGATTCGACTAAGTTTTATAGCCAAAGGGCATTAAAAAGTCTTCTACAATAAATCAATATTAGCACCATGGTAGTAGGAAATTTCATAAAGGCACTTTTTGCATACGTGTTCAACAAGACATATTGTGCCTCTCTTGAAGACAGGGATCATGGTTTTGGAAACAACTACATCTGGGCTGGGTCCCTAGAATCTGGATTGCAAATCGCGAATCATCACAAAAAACCAATGATGGTCATAATTCATATACCCTGGTGTTCCGCTTGCAAGAACTTAAAACCTAAGTTTGCAAGTTGTTCAGAGATTCAATCTTTGAGTAAACACTTCGTGATCGTGAACTTACTCGATGATGAAGAACCTATAGGGTCCTCCCTCGTTCAGTTCTACAAGAACATACTTACGTTCTATGTAATCAACATATGTATGTATGTTGATTCACATAACTACTTGAACAGATATAAAGCTTCAAATTATTTTGAACGTCCATCATCTTGAACACTACACATTTTTAAATTGTTACGGGTACTCACGATTATTATAACTACTTATAACGGAAAGAAAGACCTAGGGCACAATTACTTAATAACTACTTACCTTTATAAAATGGAACGAAATTATTAAATCAATGGGCTTAATGTACCAAACAAACTTACGGCCTGTTATTTGTATTTCTGTCCCCGTATATCCCTTAATTGTGATTGTTTCATGTATAACATCGGTATTTCGTATAAATCCTTCGTACAGTAATTTATCAAAATTAACATCAGGTCCGGTTGCTGCATCTGAAAATTATTAAAAATATTTAAATACATTTCACAACACTAAGTCCCCAACTTAAAGTCTACTTATTTCTAATTTATTACTACAATAGAACGAAAGAACGAAAACCAGAAAGACAAAATAACAAAATAAAAATAGAACAAGGAAATCAAAATGATAAGCTATTAAACTAAGTTATGGTGGTACACTACGATGCACTGGCTGAATAGACAATGACATCTTCGTCACAAGCTCTAAAGAATATCTTATCACAAGTGCCTCCGGCTTGATAAGATACTTCTAATAAGAGTCTGATTACTGATAATACAGTCATAATATATTATATAGGTAATATCCATTATTGTGGTGTGAAGAATCAAGAAATGAACAATAAACTGAGTTTATTCAGAAGTATTGTTTTTGATAAAGTTAATTTGAATAAGATAGGCTTTACAGCTATCATTATGCCTGTTAGAATTTTTATCGAAGAGAACACAAGTATTATTTTTTAACCTTTTATAAGCTGTGTTGAAAGGTATTTTACTTAGTCAAAAACTTATAGATCAAAGGCGAGACGCTGTGAAAGCTATCCATTAAGATGGTAATGAAGCAAAAACAAGAGCTACATTTCTGGTTTTTCGGGAAAAATAATGCAGGTGCCGGTTTTCTCTTGTTTGAGATTTCATGAGCTTGTCAACACCCTCTCGTATAAAATTGTATATGTAAAATTCGTTTCGAAGTCGTTCTGTTTCTAAATCGGAGACCCTTACATTAGTTTTTTTTTCACTAAAACGACTAATTGGTCCTCCATTTAAATATTCTACTTAAAAATAAAATTACATATATTTATATAAATTATTTTCCTTACCGCGAGACAGAGATATAATAATTATTGCTCTTGCCATCAAGTTTTCAGGTCCTGCAGCTGTTATAACAAAAATTAGCTTTTGAGTGCTTACTAAAACTGATGGTGGTATTGGACTCGTAAGAATGAGGGCCAGTGAATTCTCAGATCGGCGTTCTAGTCCAAACCAAATAGCGTTATCTGAAATTTTGAAATTAGATTTATCCTGAATGTAATTTTGTAAAGTGATTCAGAAAAAAATATTACATCATCCGTTAATTTATATTTAATATTTTGACACTCACCTCCTTCGAGATTAAATTTCACTGTGGCATCGTATCCTTGACGTAAAGAAATCAGTTGGTAAAATTCAAGCCCTTCTTTTTCTGTGAATCGACCAGTGTAATATGGCTCTGCGAATAACAGTGCCTCGGTTGCTGGTGTGTCGTCTGTTCTATTGACGACCAGTACTATTGTAGCAAATGCTGGTATCGCTTCAGCCGCCGAGGCTCGGACCTCGAGCAATATGACACGATTGTGTGGTATATATTCTTCCGGAATGATGCTTTGTAGTGTTACTGTGACAACTGGTCCTTCAGAATCATGATTGAAATATGGCGCCAAAACTGTAAATTTATTAATTGTGTTATTGTAGATGCTGTTCGTTTCAAGTGGACTTTTTTCAGGCCTTAACACAAGTAGAAAACATTACAAGTAGGGGATGCTAGAATTATAGACGACAACCTTACCTCCTTGAAGTGCGAAGGAAACTCCTTCAGAGAATCCTTCACGCAAGACGATAGGGTCCAAGATCAAGTTGAGATCATCGTTATCGACAGACCCCGTGTAACTGAGTTGTTCAAATGCAAGAACCGTACTTGTTCTATAATCTGTAACAAATTATTTGTCTAATTCTAAACAGGTACATCTCACAAATGAATACTTTAAATGGTGCTTTGTAATGCTTTATTTACCGTCAGTTAGTGATATAATGATGGTCGCTCGTGATATCCTACTTTCCGATACGGCAGCCGTTACAACAAAGATTAATTTCCTATTACTTCTTATAACTTCAGATGGTACTGGACTTTTGAGATTTAATATAACTGAATTCTGATATTGTCGTTCTAGTCCAAACCAAATGGAATTTTCTGAAAAAAATGAACATCCATTATGAGTTCTTTGTTTTCGGCTGTAAATGTATACTTTATTAAAATGTTTGCTCTCACCTCCTTCAAGATCAAATTGAATTGAAACATTAAAGTCATCGTACACAGTTATTGGTGAATCAAACCTCAAAGCATTTTCCTCTGAATAAGAACCTGTATAGTAGGGGCTTTTGAATTCTATTATCCGATCATGATTAGTTATTGTATCACTTAATAATTCAAGTATTATAGTCGTGTGGTTACTGGCGTTACGGATTCGTGCTTCGAGTGTCAGTATTAAAATGCTGTATCTTTCATATATATCCAGTGGAAGTTCTGTTTTCAGCTGCAGTATAAAGTAATCATTCTCATTTGTTATCTGAAAATAATCAGTGTAATCTAAAAGACTTTAACATTATGTTGTAAAGGTTAAATGATTTTCACAACTCGCAATGTCTTTTTTCATTATATTTACCTCCTATTAGCGAAACTTCAGTATCTTCAGAATAGCTGTTCTCTAATTTAATTACGTCCAAACTTAAAACGCCCTCTTCAATGGAACCTATGTAATGCCTGTGCAAGAACCTTGGCGACCTATCTGTAACAGAATCTTAACACGAATATCATAATTACACGCACTCTTTAATAAGCAAGTGTTATACGTATATACACTTATGACAGTACAACTTAAAATTAAAGTTCTGGTTTTCGTTCTTTGTATCCTGTCACTTAAAGTATTTGTGAAAGAATTATAAAAACCTGTTAGGGATATGACAACAGCTGAGCGGCCGGTTATATTGTTTTCGTTGGTGGCGACAATTGAAAATACTAAAACTTTTTGGCTTATATTTTGAGGCAATCCTTCCACATTCAAAGATAATCCAATTTTATTTGATGATATATGTTTCGGGATAAACCACTCTGAAGCATCTGTAAAGGTTTCGTTTATTATAATCAATTAAATTACATTTACATTTATAATTTTCTTGTACAGAGTTCCTTAGGACTTACTAAGGTCCTTTATATTCTTGTACTACAAATTACATCTTAACATGTGTAAGCGCTTACTGTAGTTTAAACTGTGTTGCAAGCGTTTAATCCCACCTCAGACAAGGATGTTAGGGTTATAATTTACAAGTTGTTTTTGGTTAGCAGAGTAAAACATTACAATTGATTAATTTAAATTAATAAAATTTACAATATCTTTTGAAAATTACTAAATTTAAAATTATGTATTGATTGAGCAATATATATTTTATAATGAATGAAGTGTATAGTTTGTTACCTCCTTCTAAATGGAAGGTCACAGTTTCATCAAAACCGACTGCTAATTGCATCTCTTCTTCAAACTGCAACCCATATTCCATGCTATGAGTGCCAGTGTAAAATGGTTTTTGGAATATAATAAATCCTGCATCTGCAATTTCTCTTACAATATCGATAATGAGAGCAGCGGAAGCTGTCACTGCCCTTTCACGTTGTGCCTCTATTTTCAGTATTATCAATTCACCGTCTTCTAATTCCTCTAGAGGTATTGGTCTTTCCATGGCTACTGTAACAACGTTGTTTGTGTCGCTAACTTCAAAATATGCTGCATATTCTAAAATAAAACGAAGTCAATCAATATATTTATGAAATTTATCATGAGTTAGACATACATAATATATTAAACTACATTAACTTATAATTTTTATGTTATTTATCCATATTAGGTTTATTTGAAATAAAAAAAATTAATAATTTAAAGTCCAATTAATCGGTACAGAAATTTTTTTTTTAGAACGGGGTCTTTAACACAGACTTGTATTACTCAAAAAAATTCTGCGTGGATTTTTGACAGATAGTTAAAGAGGATTATTTGTTATTACATTTTTAGATTTATAAGAGAAAGTACACTGTGGTGGCTCACGAACAAATATTTATATGTCACATAAATATCTGCGACTGCTTCTTCGATAGGGTACAGTGGTGACACTCGTATATTGTTTTTGATTTTACTGTTCTAAAAAATTGAGTACCCTCTTTAAACATCTATCTGCTATTGCTAATTCTGCCTTGTTACACATTCTTACAATTATTTTTTTATGTGTATTAACAAATAGTCGTAACTGGTAGTAAGTGCTATCAGTAACTGTAAGTTGGAAAAAAGAACACTGAGAGTTTTTTCCTCCAATGCCACTCACCGTAGGAATTCGGTAAAGCGATGGCGTAATTTGATTTTCGAAATATATTTTAAAAACCAACTTAGAATAAATTTAATTTAATTGTACATATGTTATAAAAACTTACTGCCATGTAGATTAAATTCTGTACCAGACCTAAAACCATTCTCTAAAATAATGCTTTCTGTTATTTCAAATATATTGTCATGCGTCAATGATCCTAAATACGTAAGTTGTGAAAATCCCATGAGTGCCGGTTCCGTAAGTTCTGAAATTTTAAAATTTTACTGTGGGACTAATATTTGCAAATATTCTAATTCCCAAAGTTTCAGCCGCTTAACATTATGAAAAAAGTAGCCTTTTTATTATTCCTCACGATCTATCTTTGTGCAAAATTTCTTTCAAATCCGTCCAGTAGTTTTTGTGGGAATATAGAACAAAGATCCATCCATACTCACAAACTTTCACATTTCATAATGTTACTAGGACCAATTAATATACAAAATCAATGTACAAAGGCTTTATTTTTATGTAGCCTGGAACACTAACCATAGTCTTATACTAGGAGATCAGGTTATCGTAGGAGGTTTCAGATGTTATTTTTTAATAACCATTCATTGATCTTTGGTGAGTTTGTTAGCTGACGATGACATAGCATGTCTGCACGTTTATTGGTTTTTTTTGTTATAAAATTCAGTTTGTGAATGACAAATAAATAAGTCTATAAAATTACCAGTTGGAAACTGAATAGACACGACGGCAGCGGCTCCGACAGTCAAATCTTTTACAGCTGAAACTTTAAGTAACAAAAACTTTTCGTTGAATATCAGGTCTTCCGGAATTGCAGATTTTAGAGAAATTTTGACGTTATTTTGTACTGAATCAAATTCGAAATACTGCGCGTGATCTGAAATAAAATATAAATTGGTATAACTGAGGTTACTTTGTATTGCGATTTCCCAATCATTTCAAAATTCGTGTTCAAAATTTCAATCATAATTATTAGTTGACAGTATAATATTATACTGACTAATAATGTAATAAAAATCATTCGATTTCTTACCTCCATGGAGTCCAAATGAGACTGTTTCGTCAAACCCTTGAATTAGGCTAATTTCTTCTATCTCAAAATAAGATTCATTCATATATACCCCTCGATAAATATTTTGACTGAATACAGGCGTTGTAGTGTCATCTATTATAGCCTCTAGTACTACTATAGTGAAGGTAGTAATAGCATTCAATCCAGATGCACTAATCTTTAAAAGTATAATATTATTCGCTACTTTAAGTTCATCAGAAAGTGAAGTGTTAAAATTTATTGCGAGTATATTATCTTCATTTGTTAATATAAAGTAGTCGGATAGTTCTGAAATAAAATGTTCAAATTAGGAAATGGTTAAAGACACAGAATAAGGTAAAAATAAGTAGCCTTCATAAGGTAATTTCCAGGAGTTTGATTGGCTATCAACGACGAAGGATACCTAACAATAAGAAGCTTTTCACGAGTTCATGTGTTCTGTACATTTAGTAGATACAAATTTTTCCCATAACTATGTTCCAATATAATAAGACTTTTAAAAAATAACATTATAGTAGCTGGAAAGTTAAGGTGAAACAATATGAACAATGAGAATATTATGAGAATACTCTATACTTATTTTAATTGCAGAGCAGTCAATATTTGTTTCAGTGTTCAAATTTATTATTTTTTGTTCAGAGACATAGAACTCTCAGTAATCGACGAATGGTATAACTCTGAGATATGTTTAGGCACACTTTGTTTTGCAAATATTGATATTTCACTTAAATATGAATGAGAAAATAGGTCCTGAAATCCGTGATATTTGCACTTGAAAATTGAAACTTCAAATATTTGTTACAAAGGAGTGCTCAATATTGCGAGAGTGGTATTTTAGGATATTAAAATCGCAAATACTGACCTCCGTGTATGTCGAATACAATATCGGAACTGTATCCAGTACCAAGAATAATGTCTTCAATGTTGACAGCATTATCCCTGAAGGTTCCAGTATATGCTGATTTTTCAAAATGTAATTCACGTGCTGAAACGATTAATTGTTTTTTAAATAGAATTTAATCATTGCATCTTCTTCAGTCAACTTTTTCAGTCTTCGAGAACTCTACAGGGAACTTGCAGGTGTGTAGGTTTCCTCACGACGTTTTCTTCACTGGAGCAAGTGACAATAATTAATAGTTAATAATCAATAGTTTTCAAAATCATGTGCGTATCAGGATTTGAACGCAAGATCTGCCGTTCAACAGACCAACGCACGTTCAAACCAACACTGCTTATACGCAATCACTATCACTGGCAAATTGTCCCGAAAAAAAAGAATACAAAGTTTTTCATTTTTATTAGATGTTGATTTGTTAACATTTTTGAATTAAAATTTATTAAAGGCTTCTAATACGAAAAGCATGAGTCAGTGACAATTTGACAAACATTCTATACCAATTTTTCTATTTCATCGCGTGAAGATTTATATACAATTTTCGGAATACAAAATTACCTTATACAGATGTATAACTGTAGTACCCTTTTTCTATGAGCCGGGATTTAATGTGTTTTCTAAGCATTTCAATAGGTGAGTCAAGGTAATAATGTTTCAGACTATAATCTATTTATTTACCAAATTTCATCATGCCCAATTCAGTAGTTTTTGCGTGTAAGAGTAACAAGTCCATCCTCACAAATTTTCGTATTTATAATATTAGTCAGATTAAAAGAAGAGGTTGAATTTCACGAATCATTTTATAAAGTACTTTACCTGCCGGTAGACTTAATTGTACGACTGTGTTGGCGCCAACCGTTCGTGGCTTTGTAGCAGTTAACGTCAGAGTTAGGGTTTGTTCCGGCCAAATTTCAGGGGGAACTGTGCCACTTAAAGTTATTATAGGCCCATCTCGGTGTAGAGTGAATAAATTAAGATGATCTGGAAAAAAATGTATTTTTTTTATTTGCAGCACTTTGGCATCACAGGGTAAGGGTATGGCTAAGGCTCTTTGGCTTATGGCTTTGGCATCTCAGGGTAAGGCTCTTGATCTAATTTATTTATTAATAAAAATATGAATACATTATATTTACTAGCTTTTGTTTAATTTTGCAGTGTATGTTTATATATATTAGTATTAATTTGTTAGTTTACACTTACAAAGTTAAGGAGATCTCCCGCCAGGCGAGTTGTGATGCCTGGGGAGCGGCCGAGCTCCGACAGTTGTGGGTCGGAATTTGTATATATGCTAACGATTCAGAAAACTCCGATAGCGTGATTCAGGTTTTGTCGTGACGTCGTCGT
>DWJZ01000275.1:0-36201 GCA_018249125.1 Asbolis capucinus
CTCGTAAAACAAATGACAAATGAATGAAATATATACCTAATAATATTGGTAAAGAGTTCTATTTTCAAAATTTAAACAATTTTTTTTAATATAATGTTTATAAGTGGCCAGTTCTAAAAACTTTCAGTTTGGCCCTCGTATCACTTCCTACGGTGAAGATAAACTTTGTAAGTTCTCAAGTGTGATGTCCATAAATCTGCACTTGACCAGCGTGGTTGACTGTGGACTGTGTCTCACATTATAAGAGGCAATTCGAACCCAGTAGTGGGACAGTTAGGGGTTACAATGACGAAGGTAATATATATGTCATATATATGTACATATACATAATACATTGTATTAACATACACAATGAACGGGATTATATCTCTTTCAATGCGGATATTTATTTTTAAGTATTAAAATAAAATCCCCACTATTATAATTACCTTCATAGTGGAACTATCAGTAAATACGAGGAAATCTAGCTATATTTACAAAGTTACAATTCACATGTATGTATGTTCTTATAACCTTCGATCATCTTGATGATCAATTGATCAATAAATTCACAAAGGATACCAAACTATGTACTAAAATTCGCATAAATTACTTAAAATTGTGCAATTAATTATTAAAATCCAAAAGACATGAAATTAAGCATAACATAATTAAGAACACAGTACCAAAAAAGCAGTTATAGCCTAGTGGCGTGATCGTTGGTGTTTCAAACATGAGGTCCTGAGTTCAATCCCTGTGCCTGTCAAAATCTCTGTTATTCGAGGGGTGATGTGCGTATTAAAAGACAATTATAATTTGCTGCGGTGAAGGAAAACATCGTGATGAAATCTGCACTTCTGATAGTTCGTATAAATTTCTCGATGTGTGAAGTCTATCAAATCAGCGTTGTGGACTATGGCCTATATCCATCACATTTAGAGAGGAATTTGGAGCCCAGCATTACAGTCATGTGTTGCAATGATGGTAATGAAATAAGCACGGAAGTGCAAGCAAGTGCTCTCCGAAGCACGGAAGCACCCACGAATTTGAGCCGCTGGCAATCACCCACCATACCGACCACAACCGCTATCGCTCGACTTTCTTCATCGCTAACCATCGAAATATGTGGCTATCATACGTAATAGCACGCCCTCTATAATTATATTTTGCTAAATATAAAAAAAAAACGTTATTCCAGTGAGCTTCTCTTGCATGACAATGGGAATCATGTACACCTGGCCATCCAGTACCCTGACGCTCTTCTCTTCAGCCAACACAACCCTGGATAGGCCGATGGTGGAGACTGAGTTAAGTCTTCTCGGCAGCTTATCGGCCATCAGCGGTCTCATCAGCACTCCTTTTTCAGGCTACTTACTCGACAAATTTGGCAGGAAAAATTGTTCTATCATATTCTCGTTGACACAAGTGGTAAGATATTATAGTATCATCTTTTGGTATAATACCCATCTCGTGAACACCATTTTCATTTGTCGGATTGACGTCACTCGTGTCGCCGTTTCACGCGATTGGTTCGTCGGTTAATATTCGTCGTGTGATGAAGAGTCACATGACGTTAAATGGATACCAAGACGCTGGATGTCCTTAGACGGCGGTGATCACTGACCACCACTGACCTGAACGGATCTTAATAACATTTGGCACAGGAATAGATATATAGAACGCCACTAGGCATTAAGTCCGCCCTTTGTTAAGAACTCTGTATAGGTTTTTACATAAATAAATATAGAGTCTAGAATAACATAAAGGCTTATTTTTAAACGGGCAGAGTGATAGTATTAACCAAGGAAGGGATAAAAAAAACTTTTGCTATTATAAAAATTATAAAACGCTAAAAGAACAACTTAAAGCATCTATTGAAAGGCCGATTCGTCTAGTGCAATGCTGCTCAACCCCAGACGCGTGGCCACATCATGGCCCGCGAACGGATTTTAAATAGCCCGCGCAAGTATGTTTTTAGAACTTCCTTATTACGCTGTCCTGAGAACATTCAACTAGGAATTACTAGTGGCCCGCAGTAAATTTATCATCCGTCAATTTGGCCCGATTGTCAAAAAGGTTGAGCATCCTTGGTCTAGTGGTTAGTGAACCTGACTGCTACACCGAAGGTCGTGGGTTTAATTCCCACCCAGGTCAAACTTTTCTGTGATGAACAAGAATGTTTGTTCTGTTTGTAAAGTGTGTTTTAAAAATATGTATGTATGTTTATCGGTTGCTGGATCGCCATAGTACAAGCTAACGTTTATTTTGGGATCAGATAGCCGTGTGTGAGTTGTGCTGAGATATTTATTTATTATTTTTACTCCCTGCCACTTTCTTCTATATCGAAGGTAAAGTCAATATTGTATTAAGTATCCTATTGTTCACAGATAGCTTGGCTGATAGTGATAGCCTGGCACAGGGTAGAAGCAGTCCTTGTTTCCATCTTCCTATCCGGTCTCAGCAGCTGCATGCTGCTCGTCGTGCCAATATTTGTTGCAGAGTTCTCTCAAGAATCTATACGAGGAACTATGTCTTCGGGATCAATCGTCTTCTACGGGCTCGGAATGCTGGTCTCGTATTTAATGGGTGGTCTTTTAGAATACGACACAATGAACTACGTCTGTTTAACGCTTACGGTAGCAGGAATACTCCTATTAACGCTTCTCAAAGAATCTCCCCTCTATCTGATGAGCAAAGGATTGGAGAAGGTATGTATTGTGTAGCTATGAGCTCAACCCATCAATGGCCCACTACTGAGCTCGGGTCTCTTCTAAGGCAAAGCATACTCCACCACGCTGCTCCAATGCGGGTAGGTGGAGGGGTTTGTGGCCAACCCATGTGTCGGAAGTATTTATGCCACCCGTAGGTGTCCGACATGACTTAACAATTGCTATCTCACGACAACAACCGGGATGGCTTTACGTGCCCTACAAAGAACGGAAGTGTTCATGAAATTATTGCCACTAGCGATCACACATCCTCCTACCAACCGCGCCCACTATTAATTTTGTCGATCGGGTACAATCGAAACAAACCGCCGTGCTATGAACGCTACGAGTTTTACATATATTTTTATATACCTAAATATTGTTTTGTCGTGTTGGGCGGCTTATAATACAAACCCCATCAAACAATGCCTAATTGGACTTCCAGAATGCCGTAAAAGGCGACAGAAGTCAGTTGCTCAGTGATAAGGCTTTGCTAGGATTATAATCTTTGAGGAACCTGATATTGAATATATTTATTTATTTATTGACGCAGCGCCACATGTTTTAATAATTTTTTTAATTTAATTATTACCTATTGGTTTTAGGAGGCAAAGAAATCAGTAGCATTTTATCGAGGAGAGAAAATAGATTCCAAAGAAGTTTCAAATGAAATAGAAAAACTGAGAAGGTCACTTAACCCAGAATTAGATGGTAATTATTCTTGTCTTCTTTATATAAGTCAGACGGATCATTTATTTATTTATTTACCGTTAATTAAAACGTATTCACCAATTACATTAATTAATATTAAGAAATGTTTTTATGACATTAATTATAAAGATCTAATGACATAAATATTCACAATATAAGAGATAATAAAAGCTAATCTATAATAAAAACAGTCACTAAGTTATTAACATTAAATAAAAAAATATGTACCAAAAATAACTCGGAAAAAAAGTGAAATACAATGTTTATGCCAAAATTAATATTCAAGTTCTTGCAACACATAGATCACACATTCGATTCACAATACTGCAGACACTCCGATAAAATCACCTTCCATTCAACTACAAATAAGTCAAAAAAAGGGTCTGCATTAGGTGCAAGAAATGAACGCGATATAGGAAATTTAAATCTAGCCACTATGTGGCATAACGGCATGACCAGTTGCCTATGGTTATCACTGATAGTATTATTTAGAAGAACCGTTAAGCGGAACCTTTAGTATCCTATATTATCCCCGATGAACATGAATTATAAAATATTTTCAAAAAAGTGAAAAGGGGCCTTAAGAAAACTTCGATAATATTACTCAAAGTGACAAAAAATACAAAAAAATCTTTCACCACTTTTTATAATTGATGAGTGAGTTTTATGAGAGTGAGTTTTATAGAGAACAATATCTACAAATAAATCCGCGGTTTATGTCTAACTGTTACAGTTATGTTACAATAACTACTTTTTTCTAGTACCTGGTGCTTCCGAAGCGAAGCTAGGACAGTTACTAGAGTTATTATAAATAGGAAAATATTGGTTAAATACATATGTATATTATTATTTTCAGACGTTACACCTGAGGAAGAAAAGTTGAAGCCCAATATGAAACCTAAAGAGAAAATGACTTTTTGGCGATTCATGAGTAAGTGACTTCTTCTTCTTCTACATGTATGTAGAACCACAACAGCACACTGGCGTCGCAGAAAACAAACGCTGTTTGCAATCTTTTATTTACTTGTTAAGTGTTCGGGTCAAATCTTGCAAGCTTAGTTAGACCCACTTCCTCTTACACTACGGACCTGAAGTTTTGCATAAGCCTTCCGTCCTGATGTAAATGTTTTCTTTAATAAGCATGACCTGATACTATGTATCTGTTTCCGCTCGAGTTTAATGTAGGCGTCTTGAAAGCAAGAGTGAATAGGCTTCTTCTAAGTTAATACGCTTTACCATCTGCGACTACATCGCCACTTACCTTCAGGTGAGATCGTAGTCAAACAATAACTTATAATATAACCTGGGCCCCTACAGACCAGGGGCTCATCAGGCCAGGGACCTCATCAGGCCAGAGGCCCTATCAGCCGAAGGGCCCGTGGCATTTTGCCATTGAGTTACGCCACTGAATCCAACCCCGAAGTTTCAAAACAAACATTTTTTTACAGAGAAATCCAGGTCGAGTCGTCGGGCTCTGATAATGACCATGATCCTGTACACATTGTCAGTATTCCAAGGCCTAGTGGTGGTCCAGGTGTACGCGGTGCCCTTGTTCGAGGAAGCTGTCCCCACCATGTCGGCGACGTGGTCCAGTGTACTGTTCGCGATCGTCACTGTTGTTGCTGGGGGCATATCTGCTTATTTAATTGACTTGTGGGGAAGAAGGGTGAGTTTGATACTACTTTCTGTCTCAGTCTACAACGCATCGGTGATATGTTGCAGTATACCTACTGCCCATAGGTACCCATAAGATGATACAACATAATTAAGTTATGAAATATTTTTACAAAATATTTATATATATACAAGGAAAATACTTTTCATACAATATAATTCAAATAAAACTTTTACGGTTAATGTTAAGGAGCGTAATTAATATCTTAGAAGATTGTAGTAGACATATTTAGGATTTTAGGGGCGGATCCAACCTTCGCGTTGCGGGGTCTCACGAACACCTGTTGAGGGGCAGGGGGATATGAGATAGATATATTTTTTGACTCCAAACATTAAAATTCTAATTTACTACCAGTAGGTTAATAACATAAATATTTTGAATAAGTATTGACTTATTATAAAAGTTAAGTATAAAGACACTTAATTTCAATAAATGCATATCAATAAATTTAATTTCATATATAGAATGCTTTGTGCTGCATGACTGACTGGGAGATCAACGCACAGCCTAAACCCCTGATTATAAAGATTTGTAATTTGAAGGGAGTGTTCATTGAATGACATAGGCAACCGATAAGATCAGATTTTTCGAAATTCTACCTCTAAAAGTGTATAAAACGAGGGCAAAGTTTGTATGGGACAACGTGATTCCTTGATCCAATGTGCTTTAAATACGGTCTTTAACATAATTGAAGTCAGAATAATAATTTAATACCTTATCAAAACTCATCGCCTAAAGGGGTCAAAAAGGGGTAGAAGGTCATTTCAAATAAAATTTCATATTACTCCTTACATCCAGCCCAGGGGGAGGGTCACGACTTTAGTTTTTGTGTTTTACTGTGGAAAGCAATTACTGATTCTTGATTTTCCATTTGACCAATGCTCGTTTGTCTCTTATTTTTTTATGAATATTCCAGCCTCTTCTGATTTACGGGTCGTTCAGCGCCGGTGTATGTTGCATCGCCCTGGGTATCCAACTCCACTGGCACTGGGCTCCACACTGGGCCACTGCGGTCTTCATCTACCTTTTTAGCATCCTGTACGTCATCGGACCTGGCTCCGTGCCATACGTATTAGCTGCTGAAGTTTTCTTACCTGAGGTTCGTTGTAAATAGTATTATTTTTAAGTCGCAACCAACAGCAAGTTAAAATGTGATTCCAAACATCGCCCATGGACCACGGCAAGTAGTCAACGCGTTGCCTGATGAGGGAAGTAATAAACTAGAGTCTTGAAGAAAAACCAGAAGAAAGGAGCCTATCGCAAGTCGGACACGCAACCAACGTTTCTGTGCCATGTTATAAAAAGCCAAATAAAATCATGTTTCATTTAAATTTAATTACTTACTATTGAAGTGAATATATAAATAAATATTTTGTGAATATTTCAAACGTCTACCTGTTGCCATTATCAATATTGAGCTAAAACGAGCAAAACAATGTCGTTTGTTGTATGGGAACTAATAATTTTATTCTGTTTTTTGGTATTTGCTGTTATAGCGGCAACAGAAATACATCATCTGTGAAAATGAAAATTGTTTATTTCGTCGTAGGAGCCGCAAGCTCACTTAACGAAAGTCAAATTTTTGCAATACAAAGTCCCTACATAAGTTTTAAATTATTAACAAAGTATAACAATAATTAAAGAAATTCTTTGATAAAACCTAACCTAGACAATACCTATCTGTCATCGGCTTTATAGATAATACATACTTAGGACTAACTTCCGGTACTCTTTTAAAAACCCACATACATATATAGTCATTACAAATTAATTTTCCTTAGACTTGGGTGGAACGGTTGCGGATGTGTACTATGTGCAAGCATCCTTGTCATTAATATATTCATTTACACTATGAAAATTGCTATCACGGTTTATGAGATACAGATGAACAGACAGACAGGCTGACGCAGCGGATGCTTAGTAAACTGGCTCCGTTTCCGTTGGTATAAGAGGTACCAAAATACCGCTTTGGGACAGGTGACAGAAGAAGAATAACAAAGAGGATGAATAAAAAATGAGAAGAAAGAAGTACTATATATATTTATTTTTTTCAGGTAAAAAGTATAGCATCAATGATCAGCATGGAATGGACTTTTGTCTGTTTCTTCCTGATCCTGTTCATCTTCAATCCCCTGGTCTCCGCCATCGGCCTGGGTTCAGTCTTCTTCATCTTCGCATCAGTCTGTATCCTCACTGGAATCTACAGCACCTTCTACGTACCAGAGACCAAGGGTCTAACTGTAGATATCATTCAAACGAAATTCTTTAAGAAACGCGATCAGGTTGTATAATTTGGTTTGATTAGGTAATTAAAATTATTTAATAATTTTTTTGTTTTTAAATTTTTGGTTTTCGTAGTTTTCAAAAATGAAATAATACCATTGCTTCAACATGTCCCTACCATGTGGCACGTTTTTTTGGCAGGAAACTCCTAAGGGGTAATTTTTCCTATTTATAGTTCACAAATAACGTTCAGCACAGTAATACAAAGTACCTAATATTTATATATATATATATATAAAACAATGTTTGTTTTTTTGTCCTTTATAGACTCCGAAATGTTAGGAGATAGAGCACTGATGCCTTCAGAACTTTGTTCAGAATTCTCTGAAATAGGTTTTGATACCAAAATGACATGGTTGATGATCGGAGAAACGAATGACAAGACAATGGCAGTTGTCCCCCTCAATACGCCAATATCTGCTTGTTACTAACTCTTATTCACATAGTCTTCACCACTTTTCATAAATAAAAAACACCCTCATAATAGTTTATTTATTAGACAAAACACTACAAATTCACTAATCCTGATGACACTTCTCACTGGCTACATCATTCTTCCCCACCAGCACCACCATCTGCCAGAGAATCATCCAAACGGGGAATAAAACTAGACACGCTACGTTGAACAACCAGTTGCCATATATCTGAAAAAATCATATTGTTTCAAATTGTAATCATGATTGTGACTATGAAATGTGATGACAAATATGATCATGGCAATATACACATGTTTTTAAACTAATATCGTGGCGGATACTAAATATTTTAAATGCAAACAGGTATTCACGATCTGCATATTATTATACCAATATCACATGTCATCATGATAATATATATCACCATGATTACAATTGATTTATAACGCTTATATATTAATACAGGATTCCCTGAGTGCGTGAGAGAGAGAGAATTCCCTTTACAATACTAATTACACACAAATAATATAAGTAGCCGGCGAACAAACATTAATCTGTCACGTAAATAAGAACCAGAAAGCAAAATCCGGGGTCTTTTACTTCGCTGGCTCCCAGGTAGGGTCACTATTAACTAGGCTAAAGGCCGTTCAAATATTATGATGATGAATATGACCGTGAGTATGACGATAAACGTGTCGGGGTGTTATTACCATAATGCCTACCATAGTAATTATAATGTACTAAGCTAGTGTGCATCAATTAAATTAGATCAATTGATAGCAATGACTATCATGATATGTAATGATGATATTGGTCATCATTAATAATGATATGTATTTATAATATATATGATATACAATATCTCACCATAGAATCCACGATAGAGAACATAACAGCTTGCATGGTTGCGTCGCACCCTCGACCCACTAGCGAGAGTGCTTCCTCCTCGGGGAACAGTACTAGCGCGTATAACGTCATGACTACCGTCAGCATCAACAGCGGGTGGAAGAACAGAGTTATTAGTCGCTGTAACATCACTAACGGCCACCTGCGGGTAAACTTTATTTGTACACCATACCCCAAAAAGACGATAATTCATTAAAGGCACTTCATGTTCACAAATATTACAAAGAAGTTTTGTTTGTATCTTAGGAGGGTCTGTGCCATATCATAAATCACAACAATTAAAAAAACAAAGTGCGATTTAGTACATCATTGTTTAAGGTCGAATGATCAAATGTTTTTCCAGAAATAGATTGTCTTAGATGTGAAGACGCATTGCTCATATAAACTTGACAATAAATTAATATTTTTAGCCATTTTTTAAATTTCGCCTGATTTGGGGTAAGATAGGGGATGAAAACTAACCGACGTGAATAAAGCTTTTTGTCTCGAATAAATATATGTCAAGAACCACTTACTGAAGTTTTTCAGGAGCAACCCTTACGATAAGAGCTATTGGAGTATAGAAAGTTGCCAACACCAAACCCAAGGAATAGTTATGCATCCCAATGGCCAAGGCAGCAGTGGCCAGCTCCACCAGCACCAGGATATTGATCAGCATCAGCTCTTCTCTGGTCCTGTCCTTGCGGAATACTGTTAGTATGAACGGCCCCAGAATTATTGTTATGACTGATATGATGGCGAGGCCGTAGTAAACTGCTTGTTCTGAAGGCAGATCTAGATATGTTGCCCCTGAAATTAATGAATCATACACAATTAAAATTAACAAGATCTATCTGCACTGTATTTCAATACAAAATTGCCGAACATTAGTTTGATGTATGCAATATTTTTAGGTATTTCCAGTGTATTTTTATGTAAAAAAGTAGCTTTCTGCACTTCTTCTCTGTATAAAATTGAACTATGCCAAATTTCATAGTCCTCTGTGGGCTTAATATTCATAAAAAGGAGTACAAAGTTTTTGCTTCAAGTATTAAAATAATCTGTGCATGGAACATATCTGGTACGGGAGATATTGTCAGTACTATAAAATTACTAAGAAAAAGAAGCTAAAATATTAATTTTTATAATTTTTGTCTATCTGTACTCTTTCTCCAAAATGGCTGAACCGTTTTTAATGGACTTCTCGCTGATGTATGTATAAGCAATCTATATAAATAATAGCTTATTTATTAGGATTCTTTGTGAGTGGCATGTGCATAAAACATCAAATAACATGACATAAGAATAAATATGTATCCGTCACTTTTTCCTGGCTTGGAATTCAAACCAGAACCTGTTACGGATCACACAAATCAAGCAACAGGACCCTCAATTATAAAGTAAACCTATTAGAAATTATGTACACTTTACTCACCAATTCGACTCAATATAAACGGTGAATTCATAACAAGATATCCCAAAAGATGTACCAATAAGTAATTAGCTCCAATGCTGACAATACTAAAGCTGAACTCTGTCTTCTCTATCACTTTATCGTCTTTCTCCTTCTTTAAAGCTACTTTTGATTTCTCATCTCCTGGTGTTTTTAATTTAGTATCATCAACGTCCACATCAGATTTTGGTTCCTTTTTATTGTCACCAATTTCATCTTTATCCTGTGTTTTATCTTTTTCTAAATCAATTTTGTTTATCTGTGCATCTAATTCTTCGTCTGTGTCTTTTTGCATTGTAACCCAGAATCCCAACGCTCTTATTAGCAATGCTACACACATTAGACATAGTGACGGCATGTACTGGCCTGAAAGGAAACACAAAAAATACTTTATTTTTGTTTTGTAGCCTCGAATATTCAAAAATAATTAAACTATTTAGTTTTTAGTATTAAAAAAAAACTGTTGAATGTTATTAAGTTAATAAGTAAATTTATTAAGTTAATACTTTCATAAAAAAAATTATCCCACCCCTGTCACCAAAACACAGAACTACTCACCTATAGAAATGAACCGGTTCGTGGCTGCGAGAAGATAGAAGAAGTAGCTTTGATGGAATCTCTCTAATAAGTTATTCATCGATCGCATGATGCTCTCCAACGCGTTACCGAGTCGATAGAAATTGGCAGATGTCAATGCGTGTACTTTAGGCGGCATATCGCTTGGGTCGTTGGCGTCCCGACCTTCAAGAGTAACGGCTTCGATGCCGAAACGATGAAAGAGTCCATGATTGCCGTTTGGTACCTTCAAATGTAAAATAATTAAGAAACAGTTTTTTTAACCTGTAGTAAAGTTATTACTGGCAGCTCTGGACATACAATGTAAACAAATCCAAAAATATCTGCCTCAGCTAGTAGCAAGCTCGAAACGCTTTGACAGGCCGGTTGGTCTAGTGGTTAGTGAACATGACTACTATACCGGAGGTCGTGGGTTCGATTCCGAACCAGGTCAAACTTTTCTGTGATGAACAGGAATGTTTGTTCTGTGTGTCTGGGTGTGTAATAGAAATATCTATTTAAGTATGTAGTTAAAAGTATATATGTATGTTTATCAGTTGTCTGATCACTATAGTACAAGCTGATGCTTAGTTTGGGGTCAGACGGCCGTGTGTGAGATGTCCAAAGATATTTATTTATTTATTTATTCTTTCCTGGATGTTCTGATATACAACCAGCCATGCTTCATTTTTTTGTTTGTTGAACACGTTGAGCCATAGGCTTTTAGGAAGCAACCAAATGAGATGAATATCTATGAAGTTTCAAAAACAAAAAGTTATCACTCACCCCAGGAACCTGCGTCTGTACCATTTCCAACATGGTGTAAATAGCCGTAAACCAATCATCACCCTTATATCGATTCCTCATCCAAGAGTAACTAAAATATGAAATTAAATAGTTGATTTTATACAATTTCTTTTGGCAATCCAAATGAATATTCCTCACCCATAAGCACATATTACTTAAAAATATATAACAAATAGAACACTTGTTTTATATACCTGCTTTTGAAGGACTGATGAATGCCGGCCTTCATGCATAATTTGAGCACTAAATTCACCAAATCGAGATTAGGTAACTGGCCATTCAAACCTTCCACCTTCACTGAAATGTACTCTGAAAACAAAACCAATCCTATAATACTAGACTCAAAAACATATGACTCATATTGCGAGTCATCCAGAATAAAATATAAACATGCTTAATATGTAGGTTATTCAATAATAAATTAATTTTAATGCTTTATGCCTTATGCAGGCAGATAGGTCCCCTGAAGGTAAGTGATCGACATCGAGTATCGACATCAGGAATGTCAATAACGTTAAAATGAGAACGAAAGTGAATAGAAAATGGATAGCAAGATGATATTAGTTGTTCACCTGGAACTACCTAAAGCAGAATAAATTGGCTTAAACTTTGTATATGTACTTACTTATTTTAGGTGTATGCAACTCCAAATTGATTGCAGCTTGGATGGAACCCGATCTTCCCTTTAATGTCCCTGGATCAAGACACTTGCTTTGATCTGGAGCCCATTGGAATCCAGTCAGCTTCCCAAAATCCAGGGTCGGCATACCAGGCTTGTGAAAGCTGCCAAGGCTAGAATAGAAGTTCCCAGGCTCATTCCGTAAGCCATGGTACGCCTCCAGCCAAGCCTGCATCCCTAATTGCTCATGTTCAGTTACAAGGAAGATTATATCTTTTGCCCAGTATTTTTGAGCTGGAAATACAGAAATTAAATAGTTAATTTTACAGAGGAATATGAATGTTAATTCGTGACGCACTAGTTCTGATTTTAGTAGTGAAATATTTTTAAAGTGACCCTAGTTTAAGGTTATCTAAAATTGCAAAAAAAAAATTTAACACTGTCCTTTGGAATGATTTACAATAATAATAATTATATTTCTCTGAGTAACAAGTATGAAGCTAAAGGCCCTTTAGGCCAGGGATAGATAGAGATGTACAAAAAGTGAGAAAGAGATTCTTATTGTTCAGTACAGGTATATATTCAGCCCACCAGTGTTCCTTGGTTGTGTGTACCCCTGCCTGTGAAAAAAGTTTAATCCAACAATTACTCACGTCTAGCAAACTGTGCAAATGCCAGCATCAAGGCTATACCAGCAGTAGTACCCTTCATGTGTGATGAAAGAGGCCTGTAAGGTGCAGATATCACCAACGCTTCAAGAGACGATGTGCGGGGTGCTCTTAATATTCCATACACATTTGTACCTTTAAACACCTACAAAAGCAAAATACAGACTTTAAAACTGTGCAATTCAGAATTTCAAATTAAATTTCAATAGTTTATAATTAAAAACTATGAATTAGTCTTAACAATACGTAATCCAATCATTATATAAAACCTCTGTAATGTTTTCATCTGGAATGAAAAAGTATAAAAAGCATCAGGTTTAATTCTTATCCAAGATATATCACTAGGAATACTTTTCAATGACCCATGAAATTAAAATAAAATTAATAAAATAAATAAATTAATTAAGTACTAATTATAAAAAGTAATTTACATATTTTACAACTTTACAATTCAGTACACTACGATTCTATTCAACATATTGGTAAAAAAAAAATTCAAAATGGGTCCAATAGTTTTGGGAGTTCATAGACTACAAGCTATTTGTATAGATGGTTACTTACCTGTCCTTGCCCCAATGGATAGTTCAGAGTAAAATTGTGTGTATAAACTTCAAGATGCAACTGTGACATCTTTGCTACCAGCCATGGTACTGGCATTTCAACGGTATTGTCATATTTATCCTGAAAATAAATAAATAAATATAATATAATAAATTATGTTTTCAACTACTTCTGCAGCACTCATAACATAGCTTATGTCATTTGTATATGTTAGTCTGGGTAGTACTAGGCCTCAAGATAACTGCTTTTTCTATTATTATTCACACCAAATGCTAGTTCAAAAATTTACTGCGGAAAAACAAATTCCATATCTTTCAGCAGCAAACTACACATACGATTCAATTTTGAACTAGCACTTGGAGTGAATGGTAGCAGAATAGACACTCACCTCAAGGGTCAGGTGAGGTCAGTAGCTTGATAAGTGACTGCTAATAGCAAGAAAATCTTATCCTCTTCTATGGCTGACAAAACACTTAAAGCTATTATGTATGATAATTTGAAATGGTATAAAAACATCTGACACCAAAATTAACTAATAAATAATCATTGGAATATAGTAACATTTTCTTAGGCATTATTAGTTAAAATGGTTTTATGTTATTAGTACAATCAAATAATTATCAGGTAAATTGTAAATTTAATAGTTAAATTAATATCCCATTAGCATGGGAGGTAGTGGAATACCAAACTGCTAAGTGTCCATGATTGACAATAATGTTACAGAAGAAAGTTTTTCTTCAGTTAGAGATGTTTTTGTATGTTTTGATTTGTACATGCTACGTAACTTAACATTGGCAATACTCACTGCAATCTGATTGGGATCATTTGCCAACAGACCGTTACCTACCAATCTCTGGCAAAGAGGAGAATGAAACTTTGATGTTTTAAAACTTGATGTTTTAACTTTGGTTTTTTAAACTCTGTTACATATAAGTTGCTTTATTTGCTTGATGCTAGGTGCTTATTAAAATGAAAATAAATAAATCATAAAGGTTTTAACCAAAGTATTTCAATAGCTTGAAAGGTAATGAACCCCTTTATGAAATTAAGGTTCAGATAAACTGCCTGCTAAATTTTGACTACCACTATGTTTACCCATACACTGTAGTTCTGTGGTCAATATTTCGTTTACTAATTTTCAGAAATTATGAGTAGTTAATGGAACTAAATGCATTTATGCCAGTTGGCGTAAACACTACAAAAGATTTTTTATGGTTTATTTACATTTATTCCGGATCAAATTTACAACGAGTAAATTGTAGGAGTATGAGTTTGTAATAATGTTAAGGTAAAAAAATACACAAACCTCTAGTTCTTGCAAAAACTCATTATGAAATTGATTCGCTGAATGTTCAGCGTTAAATTCATTAGTGGCTAGGCCGGGCAACAGAGCGTTCTCAGAAAAATACGTTTCATTGTTAAATTCCTTACAGGCAAGCACAAAAAACCACGCCAGTCCACCAAAATAACAAAAACATGAGTACGCTTCGTGACATTTTCTGAGTACTCGAACCCATCTTAATGAACCATACTCTGGGTCCGAAAGCAAGCCCATCTTTGTGGATTAACACGATTGTGTATCTATTTAAAATTAAAGTTACAGTTTATACGGTAATAGACATTTTTCTCATCGTGCTATTTTATTCCGTTCAGTTATATTAGAAGAATGAAAATCAGTTTATCAATTTGTTGTTGACCAAGATGTCACGATGACATGACACTGATATCAACACATTTATAAAAGTTTTAAATTGTCACAGATTATACCACAAGGCATAAAATAATCAGCGTTATGATTAAAATTACTCTATGTACAAAATACTGAAATGTCGGAAACGCCTAAACAAGAACTGTTTTCCACCAAACCGTTTTTAAATTTGTGACTCTCAAGTGACTCTTCAATGTTATCAACAGGGTCTAGTAACAAAAAATCGGTTTGTAAGAGGAAAGTGTGAAGTGAAGTGAAGTGTGTAGGTGCTAATGGAAAAGAACATAACCTTTTCAATACTTCGGAGACTCGGAGGACACTTCCCGATGGCCTATCTTTAAATTTAAGCCGATTGTTAAATTTAAATAGTAGAAATTTATATGAAAATGTAAGAATTTGGCCGGCTGGACATTGTGTCCTCCTTTTTATGGTGGAATATGGCTGTTTTTTAGCTATTTTCTGCCGAATATTTATATTGTATTACTTTAATTTAAAGGTGAGAAGGGAAGATGGAAAATGGTTTATTTATTTTTTCTAATAAATCGTCTTCGTCACATCGTATGTAACATGGCCTACGTAATTTAATTTGGGATATTGTATATGATTAATTGATAAACTCTAATTATTTTTTAAGAATGTTGTCAATAAAGGGTAAAAAATCGAACTTATTTAAATTACAAAATAATAAAAAAAAGTATTAAATTTTTTAATTTTATTTTTTTATAAAATATACAAAACAACACAATTACAAAACATTTTTTCAGTAAAAAAATACAAATACAGTACACGTTATTTCGTCTCACTAATACCGGGGCCAAGGTCCATTATCCAATATCTAAAGATAATAGCTTATAACAACTTGCTTTTCAACATGTAATTAAATCTTATGCTCTGTATATTAGATGCATATGGAGATCCATGTGCTATAAATTGTCTTCTTTCTTTTTGATAATGAAAATAACAATATGATGAAAGCTGGGTATACATCATCTGGACTATAAGTCCACGAGCAGTAGTTGTAGCCAAGAATGAATGCGAGGCGAAGAGAGCCTCGTGAAAATGGTAGGTGACGAAGTCTTATGACATCGCTTTGGCGTCCATCCTGACGTGATGCCCCAAAGACCATCCTTGGCTAACACTGGAGCTCCGGGATCCGGCTGAAAAATCAGTACTTTTATAACGATGATTTTACGATTAGCCCAAATATATCTTTAGATCTGTCATGTAAGAGTCATTCTCGATGTCATGAAGAGGACGCTAGTAATGTACTGGTAGGTCTTTCGAGTAGTAACGATAGCCACTAGCGGTCACAGATTTCATGAGCGCTTCTGTGCTTTGAAGGGCATTTAAAGCCGTTGGTACCGGTTGTTAACGTTACATAGCAATTGTTATGCCATATCGGAAACCTTCGGGCGGCATTGGGTTTAGCCACTAACCCCTCCACCAATCCGAATTTGAGCAGCCTGGTGGAGTGTGCCCTAATCCTCCACAGCATGAGGAGTGAACAGGCTATTAATGGGTTGAAGCCAATCGGAAAACTTACCCGGCAATGAGAATGGTGTGACACAATAGGTTCCAAGCAATGAGAAGAAGGTTCTAGAGTAACATTAATACGATCCATTTTCTTGCGGCATTGGTCCCAAGGTATTAGCTTCTGCGTCGACACTCTCATACTGTGCTTCTTCATTTGTTCTTTTGCTGATGCCGGAAGTACTTTTTCTCTTACCTATTAAAATATATTTAACTAATAATAAATATATGAAGAGTTCCCTAACATGTTGCAGCAATTACTTATTTAAAAAACTGCTTATTTTTCGGATAAATGCACGACGCTGATAGAGGGATGGAAAGGAATAGAGAATGCAATGCTGCCATATAAACGTTCATAAATCGCGCACGCCTTAAAATTACTAACATAACTATTCGAAATGTTTAGCGTGAGCATAAGATGGAGCATTTCCTAAAAAATCTTATATTTGTAGAAGTATAAGATTTTTTAAGTAAATAGTTACATTAGTAAAGGTATAAGAAGTTTGGTAACTGAACTTGAAGAACTAAGAGTTATCCTTAGATGCAATGATTATTGCTCTGCTATTGCAATTGTAAGGGGTAAATGAGGCGAAAGTGCTCAAGACTAAAAGCAATAACTTAAAATAATCTCCTGTATTCTTTTTCATTTTAATCAAATATCGTATTTTGGGCTAAGTAGGCAGACAAGACACTTGATGGCAGGTGATCACAGCTACCCACACTACGCCTTGTTAGCTATTAAAGATATTAGCTTCGCCTCGACTTTTATCACCCGTACCGCGACGGATTGGAACAAGTTGCCCGCGTCAGCGTTCCCAATCGATTACAATGTAAATGTCTTCAAGTCAAGAGTGAATAAGCTTCTACTATGTTAGTTACGTTTTTCCATCGAAGACTTCATCGCCACTTACCATCGTAATTAAGGGCCAACTTATCACAAGTAAAAAAAAACATTCTTTCACAGGGTTAACTGATAGTTTATAGTAAACTCATAATGATTACTTACAATTAATCTTGGCCAATACGTCGCTAAGAACGTGGCACTAACAACTCTTCCTCTAGTTTGTGAAATGGCAATCGGTGCAACAGACTCGTCGTATTCTATCGCATTGCCCAGCTTCAATAATGCTAAATCAAACGCTGCTTTATTTGGTACATAAGATGGGTGTACTTCCACCTGTTTGATCGGAATCAGAACACCTCCTTTCTTGCAATTCACTGATCCTAGTCGAACTCTGAATATCTTGATGGATTCTCGAACGCTGAAAAGATGTTGAGATGAAGAAAAGTCAAGAAACTTTAGTTTTTAATACGTTTCGTCGTAATTGAACGCTTTTGACATGAGATTTTTGACATGAATTTCCTATCGAACTGCAACGGGATTTTATCACTTAAAAACATGTCTTTACATAGTTTTACAGAGTAGTGATTTCAGCGTAAAATAAACGTCTATTTATGTGTCTAAAACCAAGGAATTCAACAATTTGAACTTAGCAGGTTTTGATCCAATAAATGTCTTACTTATAAAAATCTCCAGCGGTCGTTAATACCCATTGCTTGTCTACCAGAGCACCAGAAGTGTAATGAGACGACTTTCTCTGTACAGATACTGAGAAAGGATAATTTAATTTTGGCTTCATCGTGTTTGTAGATCGAATCACCTCTTTTGATGTTCTGCTCCCCTTAGGCATTACTGTTGACTTTAATGCTGGTTTATCAACTGAAATGAAAAACCTTAAATCAAAATCTAATAGAAAATACTCGTATCAAGAAAACCCTTCATAGAAATCTGTGTGTGCGAAGCAGAGTTAACAAGAATTTATTGTAGTACAAATTATGGGCTATCCTTGTACCTTAAATTGCCGGCTTATGTCAATCATAAGTTATCTTAGTGGGTAGTTGAGTAAATCTTAGTGGTAAAAAGTTAAATCTTATTGCTTCAAAAGATACGTAAAGCCGTTTGTTTCGTGGTTATTTTCAGTCGGCATTCGTTAAGCCTTATCGGCCTTCAAATGGTATTTTAAACTCCGACATTTGGGCACATTTCCAAGAATCTGCTTTAGAGCAACCCTATGGAATATGGGTGGCCTCCATCACGAGGGGAGATCCATACTTAATGCGCTATTAATGTAGTGAAGCCAGTATGGTTGATGGAAGGTTATAAACAGGTGAATTGAATAAAAATTGCACTTACAATTCTTCACTTTTTTCGCTAATTCTATGTCATTTTCTCGATGTATAGCGATGGTCTCATTTCCCATTTCCGATATGTCCTCAGAATCAATGAAATTCTCCTTTGAACTTACATTAAATTTTTCATTACTTTCTGAATTTAATGAAACAGCATCTCCTGCATCGTATTCTTCAGATTCTTCATTAGCCTTTGCATCTTTAATAAATACAAATGCTAATAGTATACCAATTTTCAATATAATGTTATTCATAGCTATGTTAAGATCACTAATTTCCTGAGTATTTTTTTTATTTACTTAATTAACCATTTCGTTTCTCTGTTTACTGTTTATCCAACCAAATGAATTTTATTCTTCAAATCCAGGTACTAAATAGTGATCTAGTTACAAAAGGATATCAAAGAAATTTAGCAAAAAGAAGTTTTGATTCGAATGGTGCTATTCATCACATCTGGACACAATGAAGCAGTATTTTTCTTTATTTTTTTAATACTGCCCAAACACTAGTATGTTGCAAGCAAATTTAATCAGGTACATTCTTAAATAGAAGGTATATAAGTAACAGGTTATGAAAGGTTATCGTTGTTTATTTTTCGAAAGATTGAACATGATTGTCAGATTATTGATATAATCTAGCTTTTACTTATATCATGGTTTGTATATGTAATTAAAAAAAGTAATAATCTCATCATTAACATTAGAGTAGTTAAACGTTATATTGTGCAATATGTGTGTTCCATTATCTATCAAATCCCAGGAAAACAAAATCAACACATCTTTCTTGTTCAGAAACCGTACAGATCCAGCATTCAATCAACTTCCGAATTAGCTGTATTTTGACCTGTTCGCTTTCTATTTTAATGCTGTTATTGCGATTTTAGTAGGTACTTTAGCATAAGAATTTTGTTTGTTTCAGCTGTTGCACCATTGTTTTCAAAAACAAGGCCTAGTTCAAAGCTGTTTTCTTTTACAATGAAAACCAGTTATTGCTGACATTGTGCGGTAATACCTACTTTTTACTAGTCGTCTATTCGTTTAATGAACATGTTGGTTGCAACAAATAGTTTTATAAAGTTTATCCTCTATATTATAGTTTTCTGTAATTGTTATTTTAGGATAGACTGTGGTATGTTTTGTTTCATTTTCACATATATGAATAAGGCGCCGACAAATTAGTCGTAATGGCATATTATAGAACTATCCATATCAAATAAGATACTGTGGATCGCAATTATTCCCACTACAACCACTTCCACCTGACAAGGTGAATTCCTAACAAGTAGGTAATGAAATTCTGCGGAGAACGATGCTAGCGAACGACAACCACCGAAAAGGTCTTACGATCTCCAAAGCACCGACTCAAACAATTTGGGCCAATACAGCTCTTCGTATCGTTAGTATATCATCCTTTAAGCTACACTTGCTCTGAACTCGGTTGGTCAATAAGAGTCGACACAAGCAACTATTATGATTAAAGTTTTAACCATCTGATAAGTTATTTCTTAAGTAAATAAGACCATTCGTCACTCTCATTCACATTGAACTCCATTCTCAACTACACCACAAGATAGTGGAGCTCTTGGCTGTTCTTTTTACTAAATGCAACTTATGGCAGATTATAAGTTATGACACAAATTTATAAAGCCTGGTAAAAAATATTTTAGGAACCACAGCAGCTCATAGTGAATTGGAATGCGAGTTTCCTCCTAAAATTGAAGAAGATCTTACACACGTTAGAAGAAAGCGGCTTACTACAGAGACTGGTTTGGTCTGCTTAGAAGACTATCCATACACGATATCTATAAGGTATGACTCGGTTACATGAATGTAAACTTCTCTTCAACAATACCCATCTTAAATCTTTTAATTCTTCTCTTCTCTCTCCTCCATTCAAAATGGTTATTTACAATTTCATGCTCGAATAGAATACGTTTACTGTAATCATGAACATATGAAATTCTTGTGTAAACCTTCCACAGGTTTTTGAAATTATAGACCTATTTTCACAGGGTGCATGGAAAACATTGGTGTGGAGGAGCTATTATTGGGATACAGTGGGTTTTAAGTGCAGCGCAATGTTTTGATTAGTAAGTAAAATTTATAATAGAACTAGAACTAGTTACCCTGCCGATTAACGATTAATCCTGTAATATTATTGCAAACAGCGTAACAAAAGAAGAAGTAACAATAAGAATGGGATCAGTCTTTCGTGACTTCGGTGGTCGAATACTAGCGGCAATGGATATCCTAAGACATCCAGAGTACAAGATAGATCAATATTATCCTGAGCATAACCTTGCTATGGTCAAGGTACATTCTATTTTTTTTCTTTATTACATAAGAGTAAATGTAAACGTAGCGCTAGGCAGTATGCCAGCAAAACAAAACCCAATCTTCTTCGCCGACTACTTAAAAATAACATTTACGACTTACATAGTACCAGAAGCCTTCTACTGTCTTTTAATAAAAGCCAGTGTTTTAAAATGATTTTTACTTAATTTTTTCAGGTAAACATTCAAATACCATTCTCAATAAGGATCCAGCCTGTAGCTGTTGCAAAATCTAATTATGATTTGCCTTATAAGTTTGGAGAAGTTATTGTGACGGGATATGGGTCAGTAGTAAGTATATCAAGTATAGGACATAAATGCTTTTGTTTAGCTTCAGCCCACGCATGGTTTTATGGATCCTGAAGTGCAGAATTATTCAAGATTTTTTTTTCGCTCTTTTTTGCCACGAACACCTGCCTTTTATATCTCCTCCCAATTGCCCGCATTGCTCATTTAGAAGAATTCTGACACAAGCAATGCCAATGGATGCCTTTTTATACTCTTAATTCTCCAGTGAGTGTACAGTGCGATTTCACGATCTCCAGGTGACAGGTCAAATCCGCGAAGGTGAAAACCAGGAGCTAAGACGAATGATAGTGGAACCGGTGCCACGTTCGGAGTGCAGGCGCCTATATGCCAACGATTACCAGCTGCAAAGTGATCATATGTGCCTGAACAGTGTGGTCAAAGGTGTAGCTTTGTGTGCGGTTAGTTACTTTAATAAGTCTTAAAATTTTTGTCGTTTGTTTATTTAGACAGTAGTGATATGTTTTGTTGCTCGCACTTATAGTAAAGGCTTATTCATTCATTTCATGAAGGCTCAAACGAGGAGGAAACTACTCCAAAACTACGAAGGCGAGGCAAATTACTTCCTTCCTTTGCAGTTGTGAAATGAATCGTACGGAACGGTGGAATATTCACAACATGAGAATTATTGGGGTTTTTGGGGAACCATCCCCATTTCTCCTAAAAAATTATTCATTGTTGAGTTGTTGGCTTAATGAACACAATAATGGCTCGCTAATATTTCACGACGTTACTTCAATGCGGATTATTGGGGATTACTTCGTATAATTAGCTTGTTTATAGGTAGGTATTGGTTTATTAGCTCTAAACCTATTAATTTTGTAGGGCGATACAGGAGATCCAGCGGTATATTTTAGTGGTGGCAGCCGCGCGGGTACGCTTTACGGAATAGCGTTATTTTCAGGCACTGAGGAATGTGCTTACAAGTCCAAGCCGGGTGTGTTTGCAAAGGTATTGAAGCGTTTTTTTTTTTTGTACGTGTTACAAATATTTTATTTAAAAATATAATGTATAAATTGATCTCTTAAAGAAATATGCACTTTCTTTCGGTATTTTATCTGGAAATTGTATGAATTATTTATTTATTTCAAAGTTTATTATACCAAAGTACTGTGGTACAAAAGACGGACTTAATACTTTAAGTATCCTTTACCAGTCAACCTTTGTTCTAAGCAGAAATCAGCGAAGGGGGTATTAAAAAGGTACTCGTAAGTAACAAGGATCTAGAAAAGAAATAAAAGAACTGAACAAAAAGAAAAAAGAAAAAAAAATAATAAAATGAATGAGTAACAAACATCGATCCACCCTCACAAAATCCTCACACTTTTGACTTTGACTTTGAATGTGAAGGGTACAGACCCTAGTCTACCCACACTGCCCAAGATAATACTTACTATATTTAATAAGTATCGTATAAATTACTTTCAGGTCTCATATAGCAAGTCATGGATAGACAGAGTCATGAACGAATCAACTTACTATCCTAATGAAAGTGCAGCTAGCGAAGAAAATACTATTCCTTTAGATAATGATTAAAATATTGAAAAAATATTATCATTTCTTCTAACTTACGACCTTTAATAAACGATATATAATCCGGTAATGAAAAAAATACGATATTCTGGTCTCTTATGTGCACCTATCTAGTATGTGTGTTGTACATAGAGAGAATACAGATGTGTATGATGTTATATTTTTGTGATTCTGAAAACAATACAGATTTGCTGTCATTTATAGCTACTGATGCAGTCTGGATTTTGTTGTTCTCTAGGCAATCTGGGCATTCTACTAAAAACTTACCCACAAAGCAGGTTTGGTTTCACAGAGGACTTTGATATATATGGCCCCATTTCCTTCCTCCTTACCTGCAGGCTGCAGTTTAGTTTGTTTGGTATTCTCAGATTCCAACGTAGTGAGCGTTTAGTTTTATTTAATTTTATTACATAAAATTATTTTAGTTCTAAAAACTTGTGTTATTTCTGAACCAATACTATGATGCCAATGTCTTTTCATATCTTGCGTTCAAGGCCTAGTCTAACCTAACTTAATCCTAATCTAACCTACGCCTAATTCTATCCTAATTTACATCTAAGCTACCTTAAAACTAACTGCAGTAGGAGGACCGTAAGAGGATGCTGTTGCCCATCTCCTGGAATGATTCTATTAGTCACCTTTTATGAGCGCCTCATGAAGAGTGCTAGTGGTGCTATTCTACCCCAGACACCATACAAGAAACTAGTAGATGGCTTAATTTAGGCTTACAACGATAATGTGATACCCCACTCCGTGCCATGTCTTTAAAAAATGAAAACACATAAATTATTGTACAATTATATAAATTGAACGTTTCATGTTATGTGAGAAAATACTTCTGAAAAGTCTAAAATGATAGAGGAAACCTTGTACAACTATAACATTAATTTTGAATATTATATCTATGCTTTATGTTATTATATACTGAAGACTTGGCTGTAGGGAATAAGCCCAATGCTGTTAAATTTTAAATAAAAAAAAGATATATCTGGCCGTCAATCCAATGTCACCATTCATCTTTAATTTGTCAGTTAGTCATAGACGGGAGTCGTACTTGCAAAATCGCGTACTTAGTCTTGCGAGTACGAGTATGTGTAAAACCGCATTCCAAAGACTAGCGCCACGAGTATTTAGAAGTACGCGTATGAAAGAAATCAAAGTGCGTACGGACTTCGTGAGTCCGTAGATTCGTACTCCTTTTAACGTACCTAAAGACACCTCACGTCCTGTATTTCTGAACGTCTGCATCCTCATTAACTGGGCGCGCCATATATAGTATAGTGTAGTCCTATAAAACCAACTAGTTAGTCTTTGGATTTACTAAATAGTTCTACTATGCAGCCAGGGCCACTCAAGATATCTCTAGTCATAAGTGGTCCTTTGCGCTGCAACGGGTAAGGTGAAGGAAAACACTAATAAATCCATCTAGGTAGTCTTTAGGTCTAGTATATAGTTCTACCCCATGGAGCCAGGGCCACTCAAGGCATCTCTACCCAATGAAGTATCTTTGTACACGGCTATTCATTATTATACAAAATTTACAAACTATTTAGATAAAATCACAAAGCAACCTCACTGACAGCCATCGAACACACTGTGTTATCATTGAAACTCAGTAGATTCGAGGACCTGTCCATTAAATTTGACGACTTGCAAACTGAAATTGAACTCCAAAATTTAGAATCTGAAATTGACGAGCGAGAAGGCATTGAGCAGGAGATCATTTTGTTTACCGCGATAGCCAAAGGTTTAATTGAAACGCAACAAGAATTAAGATTATTCAAGCAAGAGAGAAAAAGGCGGGAATCCGTATTATTGGCAGACGCTCTTTGCACTCTTCATCACAATAACATAGGTATAAAATTGCCACAAATTGAAATAACTAAATTTGATGGATCATTTTTCCGTTAGCTTGAGTTCCACAACGCCTTTGTTAATTTAATTCACAGCAATACGCGCTTTCCATTGATACAAAAATTTCACTACTTGCTGTCATACCTTGAAGGCGAAGCAAAGCGCATGATTGAAGTTTCCTCAGCTAATTATTTAAATGCTTGGAAACTACTTTGTGACCGTTACAATAATAGAAGATTACTAATTAATTATCATTTGAAGTTTCTTCAAAATATTCAAACAGTTATTCGTGAATCCGAAAATTCCCTGAGATTATTGATGGATCATTTAACAAAAAACTTGCGTGCGCTCTCCAACCTCTATCAACCAACTGAATACTGGGACACTTTGATCATATTCATTCTGACTTCTAAGATAAACAGTAATACTTTAGTTAAGTGGGAGGAACACCGTAGTAGTCTAGATGATATACCAACTTAAGAACAGTTTAAATCTTTTCTCCTAGATCGTGCTCTCGTATTAGAGGCTATTCAAAATAGTACAGATGTCAATCCTAGATATCAGCCGAGCATAGGTGGCGCTAGTAGTTGCAAACAAAACAAAGATATGAATTCCTTAATATCCGTTAGCAAGGAAAACAATTATACAAGGTTACTGGTAATTCGACCTTTTCCTGCCAATGGGTTCAGAGCAGGTAATTTGCGAATCCAAAAATTAACCATTTTCGAGATATTTTGAATTTCCTATTTTTTGGTAAAAACTACAGATAAACAACTTTAGACCCATTAAAAAAAAGTACCTAAGCTATCATATTTTTATTATTCCCCTAATTAGTGGACATACTGGTACTTAAAATCCAGGTCACAAATTCAGCGTAGCTGAATATGTTTGAAAATACGAGCTTCAAACATCAAAAGAAATATTTATTTCCTTCACGTATTTCGGCACAAAAAGGAAGATTACTAAAAAAAAAATATTAGTAATAATTTTGTGCAAATTATCAAAAAACATCTGCAACTTACTAGTTATCCAACAAGGTGTAAAACTCTATGATAAGTCATACATCTCCAAAATAATAAGGTAATAGAAATGACTAAGTATTCGCAACTCTAAGAATAGGTATTGTAAATAAGGTGGTTGGTAGTTGATTGAATGGATGCGTATCTGTTACCCCTTTACGCAAAAACTATTGAACGGTTCAGAATGAAATTTGGCACGGGGATGGTCTCGAATAACAAACTACTTTTATCAACATACGACGCAGGCAAAGCTGCGGGCGGGCCCTGGTCAATGCTTTGTTAGATTACTGGTTACAAATAAATAATATTTCCTGACGCATGTAACATTGATGTTCCAGGCACAGTGGATGTCCAAGCGACCAAGGTGATGAGCATCCACCTGGAGTCGCTGCTGCCGCCCATATCAAGCTGGTCGTCCAGCAGAACATCCTGGTGGCCGCGTTGCTCGCGCTGGGGCTGCTCTACCAGGGCAGCAGCGCACTACACGTTGGTGATGCTGAATGGTATGCCACTAAGATGATGAGTATCCTTAACGCCTCTAGTCTTTTCATCATTGTTACCCTAACCTACCCCAATAGAAGGCACAGGTCTCTTATCACAACGTGAGGGGTACAGGCAATAGTCCAACACGCTGGTCAACCCGATATAGTCCATTATTTACTTGCGATGTTAAGTCTATACAGCATACTCTATAGTTGCGCATTACACGTCATTTTATCATAATAAAATCCGTCATGTATTTCAAATACTCAAAAAGAAACGCTAGTTTTTGTTAAATCTTCATTCCGCAACACATTCAAAATATTAATAATCGTCAACATATATTGAGATTTCTAATTGGAACATATGAAACGATTACGATTTTTTATTTACTTAAGTTTTGATTTATGTTGTGGCGATATCGCATATTACATCAATTGGTGACGTTTTAGAGACTTGCATTGCGCTTCCAATATGTATTAGTTTCAAGATATGTTCCATAAGTTGTATGGAACATATTATATAAAAAAAATTCATCGTCTATATGTTACTTCATTACAATAAAATTATGTACCAAGACAAACAAATATGTTACTTGTAACTCTTTTTCTCCTCTCCTTTCTTGATTCCTTTTTCTCTATTTTTACTCTCACTCATTCTTCCTATCTATACTATTTACCACTCATTCTCACTTTCGCTCCCTTCCACTGGTTCCATCTCCGTATTACTTCTCCCTCATTTTATCTTTCAACTTGCATCATCATGTTATCTTCACTCTGTCTTCATCCTGTTCCGCAGGTAAGCCACCCGGGCTCGAGAACTGCGTTGAGGACGAGCGCTACGCGCTGGTGGTGGAGCTGGCACTGGAGCTGGTTTGTCTGGCGGCGTGCGGACCGCAGCTGGAGGCCTGGCACCGCGCTGTGTTTATTCAATAAATACGCCTTCGATACAACACGTCTTTCATTAAAGATGTACGTATTCATACGTCACTAAAGCCTCTTGTGTTTAGAAATCCCATTGTTTTTAATCATGTATTTTTCTAGTGTGTACAATATATTAATTCATTCAAAAACTACCTATAAGGATTGTTGGATTTAAAACCATCGATGGCCCACTACTGAGCAAGGGTCTCTCCTCATATTGAGGAGGCCTGGAGCATACTCCACTACGCTACTCCAATGCAGATTGGTGAAGGGGTTAGTGGCCAAAACCCAGTGTTGGAAGTTTTGAGCCGCCTGATGATCTCCGACATGTCTTAACGTTATTTAACGACAACAACCGTTACCGATGGGTCCGAAGGATGGAAGTGGTCATGAATTTTTTGCCACTAGCGGTCACCTATCCTCTAACCGACTGCGCCCGCTCTTGCTTAACGTTTTTGATCCTTCATTAATTTGCTTAAAAAATTTATATTTGTGGAGTTGAGAGATATAAAAATAGAAAGATGGCTTCATACCACAAAAAATAGAATGGATGATGTCACCATACATGAATTTTGTGATGCTTCGATCCACGCTTATGGAGCAATTGCTTACGATACCAAAGAAGTATAACTTCTCACGCAGGTACACGTACCTATTCTTTTCTTCATACATAATTTGTGCTGTATACGAATGAGACCGATTGTTTTGATCTTATATAAGAGACATAAAATTGAAACAAAAATATCATAGACGTCGTAGCTGGTCTATGCAATAGACGTAATTTTCTAAAGTAAACGTCTATGAAAAATACACGAGAAATAAATTAAAATGTCAATGTCACACAGACTCAAATGTCAAACGTCCGTTAGATTACTAGAAACTACGCGCCAATACGCTTTGGCAAATACCTAGTCTTAAAACCTGGTGGCGTAAATACGCCTCACCTCTAGTTTGTCAGGCAATAAGTCATGTGCGGTTGCAAATTTATATTGTCATTTTTATAAATTTTAAGGGTTATGTTTGGTTAAGAATAAATCTTTTAATTCAAATTCTGTGTCATATATTATAAATGTAGCCAAAATCTAGAAAAATAACCTGTACTAACTGTAATTATTTCGGTCTTTAGTTGTATAGTGTGCAAATTTATTTGCAATGCCGGGCTATTTCGAGCGAATATATAGGCCAAATACTGACCAAAGGTTAAGGCTTTGGAATGAGTTAGTAGTACGATTGTAGGCGTCCCGCCGTCTTTGGCGTATCAGGTATGGATGAACTGAAAAAGGCTGGTGAAAAGCTGGAGGCTTTGCACGTAAGTAAACCTAAGTTATGGTACCCTAGTAGACATTTTTATAAATACATTAATATTTTCTTTTATTTTTCCTACCTATCTGTAATTATCCAGTTTTACATTATGCAAATAGCTGTTATGTTGTGGTTTTATGTTTGTTTATATAAAAAAGTTGTTATTTTAATTCTGTTAGCTGACCCTGAAACTTACATAACAAATAGGAGACAGTCTTTAACGTGATTATTATTACTTTCAGTCATGACTGTACATTAATAGCTTTTCCTCATTTAATACCAAGAGCTTCATAAAATATTTTTAATGTTTATAAAAAACATTTTATTAGTTTGATTTTTTTTAATGTAGAGAAATAAACTTACTTCTATACTAATATAATAAAGATTTGATTGTTTGTTTGAGGAGAATAGGCTCAGAAACTACTTGACCAATTTGAAAAATTCTTTTACCATTAGATTAAAAACTTTGATAATATAATACAACATGTGAAAAAAATACCAAAAACACTCCGTATATTATATATGCTGCAGAAATTGTTGACAAAAAGCTGTAATGTACTAGTAATCTGACTACAGAAATACGTAGAGCTATTTTGTTTAAATATTTTACACAGTAAAAAATATGCAAGGTTTATATTATTAAACACATACAAATATATGGAAGGAGTAAATAGTGTTTTCTTTTAAGACAACATAACTTGAGTTGGTCCGTAAAGGAATGCTTTAGGGCCAGCAGTGGTGCCATTATTAGTGCCTGTTGTCTTAGTGATAAAGCCAATGTGTGAAATAGTAATTTAGCTATGTCGGGAATGCTAAAGAGAATTTGGTGGGCGTGCCAAAATATAATTTGGTGCCAATTATTTCTTATGTAAATGGTTTACTAGTATATTACAGACTATTTAAAGGGTTGAGTCATTTAGAACATACTAGTTTTCACATTCGGCTTAGCTGAAATATGCATATTTGAAAATAAGTAGCCTACGTGTTATTCCACACTAAAATCTGTTTCTGTCAATCATTTCATTCAAATCTGTTCACTGGTTTTAGCATGAAAAAGGACATCATCTCATAACTTTCGCATTTATTATAATATATTAGTATAATGAAGTAGGACGAAAGTTAAGCATTTAAGAGAGATTTACCTACAATTCTAAAACATTTACATACTCTTTCCACCACAATAAAATTTCCTTTAATATGGGTGGCATGGACAAAATTAAATACCACCTATGACCAGGGAATGTTTTGCTGTCACATTCTACCCTGGATGAGAGTCAAACCCTAGTTTACTTCTTAGGCGGTGTCACTTGATAACCTAGAGGGCTGTTGGAGAAATAAACTGAAATTTTCATAAGGAACTCTGTATAAACCAGCTAGTTTATGTGAACCAAAGATTGTATGTAGTCATTATTTAAGCATAATAAGATTTAAATTGGTTTAGGTTTACTATAGATGTTTATAAACATTGCAATCTATAATTGCCCCACTGCTGGGCTTGGATCTCCTCTCATAATGTGAAGGATAGAATCAATACTAAATGTCTGTGATACTAGCCAAGTGTGTACACAATTCAATGTTTTTTTTTCATTGATTTTTGTAGTTTTCTATCAATGAAGCAAGTGATTATAAATATAAATACATTTAGTATGTTGTAATTTTCATATCTCCTCATGATTAAATGGTTTCTCTATTGTTTTTTTTTATTTTCGTTCAATGAACTTAGTGGTAATGTACTTTACTTTTAACATATTGTAACATTCATACATCCCTTCTCACAAACTTCAGAATTTCTAATATTAATAGAAGTACATATTTTCCTCTTGATATTTCATAATACTAACTTGTGAATATTAAATATCATTATATGTCAAGCTTTGTCTCTTTACTTAGTTATGAATGTAAGGTGATCTTGTTCCGACAACCTCAATATGCGGTGAAGTATTTCCTGTTTCGTATTAATGTCACAGATGAGTGATTCTTAAATCATGTATAGTAGGTATATATAGATTGCTTAGAGGAAAAGGAAGGGCAGAAATAAGATTCAATTGTTTTATATTCTTCTATGAACAAGCATGGTTTAATGACAACACTCGGAGTTTTTAATGGTTATTTAAAATGTTTCTTATTACATTATCACTACAAATTTTGTACTAAGAACAATTTATGAATCACTATCGACTCTGGGCGCAGCTTGAAATCTCTCATGCTGACAAATTGATTGCGGTTTGAAATATTCAGAAGAATTTAGTAGGCACAAATACCGACCAACCAAATACAGATATCTTTATATTATATAAGATGTATTAGAGATGAATATGTAACAATTGACAAGCTTTTTAACTTGGTCAGATAACATTTTTACATGAATATAAATAATAATAAAGAAGACTTACTTCCGCATTGAAAATTGTTTTATACTTTTTTAAATATACTGAATTTGTATATAGATTTTGTACTTAATAAATCTTAATGTATATTTATAATAACTCAACCCATCGACAAAACTAAGAACTAGTCATTTGATAATGGTATTATTGCAGGAAGCAGCAAAAGTAGCAGCTGACACAGGACGTACTCGGTTCCATGATGTGTACAACCAGACGGCCGAGGCTTTATCAAGAGTTAGTATAAAGAATAGTAATTTGTTAGAATTCATATTGACTTCATATCTTACCTATTTGTTACTATTTACCTATCTTCAGCAGGCCTAGTAAATTTGTGTCTAAGGAGGCATATTTGCAGGCAGAAATTTTTGCTATCTCATAGAAAAAAAATGTATCGGTTTTCTGATGTCTTACAGATACATTTTGACGATGACTTTTCTTAACTTGTTGTTTTGTAACAATATTCGAAAATGTGATAACACTATACCTTTAAAGTTTGTGAATCCCGTCTCTACTATTCTGAATGGTATAGTCCAGGGTAAACAACCTTTTGAATTAAAGGGCCAATTTTAAATTTTATTTTTACTAGAGGGCCGCACTTAGATTAGCATTATTTAAACGTATTCAAATCTACTTAACATTTCAGAGTTACTATGTAGAGTAACTAGTCGTAATTAGTCGTATATTTGCAATTTTTTTATGTGATAATGGTTTTTCATTTTATATAATTTTATGTTTTGACTCAGTATTTGACCTCCTAAGCATAGAAAATCTAATTTAAAAATGCTCATAGGGCCGCGGGTTGCTTACATCTGGTATAGCCCTTAAAAAGGTTACAAAAACCTTTTAATAAGTTGAATTCACTAGTTACGTAAAATTAATGTCCTCAGATCCGCGAAGCTTTCCAGGACATATGGCATCACGAGCTGATAACGGAGAGCAGGGCTCGTATCGCGGCCTGGGCGTCCGCGACAGTACAGCGCGTGCGCGAGGGTGCTCCGCCCCTGTCCCCTCTGCTGCTGTACGAGGAGCTCGTCGAGTTGTTCAAGGACCGAGGTGAAATGTTATAAATCTTATGCTATCTTTAACTAAAGATGAGATAATATTGGTGTGTTGGGGAGGCTTCATTCATAGGGACTCATAATTAAATTTTTGATATACAAACATGTTTTTAAAATTTCTATACCGCTTGTTCATATAAAGAACTTGGAAATAAATTTCAGTATGGCGTCGTAGCGTATTCATATTCGCGTGCGGTGCGGTAGTAGGGGGGAGCACTGGGGTCCTGATAGGGCTGCGGTTGGCCGCGCGGGGGCCCTCGGGACCCCACGCCCGAGCCCTGCACGCCCAGCCGGACCAGGCTGTTATATTAGTCGAAGATGCTGTTTCACCAGGTATGTATAACTTTTTATATGGCAGTCCAGTGTTGGTATAAGGTCTGTTTTTTTTTTTAGTTTCTTGCTGCTTCTTCCAAGACCATTTACTGTAGGGATTTTTAAAGCGACACCGTCTTTTGTGAGAACGTATTTCAAATAAAAATATTTTTATTTTAATTTTTACGTTCCAGGGGCGGGGTCGGGCGAGGTCCTGGTCCGAGTGCAGGCCTTCAGCGTGGGTCCTGCAGACCGCGCGGTACTACGGGGCCGCGCCGCTAGCCTGCGATCCCTCGTTACCCGAACACAGATCACTGTCGGCCGGGGCTTCGCTGGTCAGTCAACGTTTGCATTGTTTCATTGACTCAGTAAAATTTAAAAACAAAATCCGTTTATTCATGCATCCGTAATTGCAATTTATGGATGTAAATTTCCTTAAGGTGCTTCATTAAAGAGAAGTAACAACTCTCTCTTTCTTGCCTCATATAATAAATTAATGAACAATTTTTACATTACGGTTATGTGTTATGGTTATTTCCTAGTGTTCTTAACACTCATATAATTGTTTTTCCTCATAATATAACATAGGCTGTTACTTTTGGGCCAATGCGGGTGCCCCGTAAGATACCCCGTCTGAGGAGGTTGATCTTTAAAAGATAGAATTTGACTGATTCAAAATCATTAGAACAAGTCAGAGTGGCGAAAATTAGAGAAAGCTTTTTTAATCTAGTATATTCTTGTTCGAATGTCTTTCCCCTTCCCCTTGATATTACAGTGGAGTTGTTCTGCAGGAGTGGTGCTAGACGTGGGTCCGGGCGTGACGGAGTTCGAGCTGGGAGATGAGGTGTGGGGCTGCCTCAGCGAGTGGAGCGGTGGTACTGCGGGGGAGCTACTGTCACTCAGGAGGTCAGTAGACCACCCACCATTTTACAAGGATCCAATCATCATCAATCAAGGATGGCTTTGAAGTTCGTCTGGCTGGCTGACCATCTGCCGGCTGATTCTTGTTTTATCAAACAATTTCAAGTCATTGAAATTCAGGATTCATCCGATTGCAATCCAGCTAGAATTTGTTATTTTCATTTATATTTACTGCGCTTCAATAGAATTTCAATTCTATATGATAGGAATACCGTTGATATTTCGGTGTCGAACGATTTTCGGTTCGATGTCGGTGGGGTGCAGTTGAAAGTCGATTGCAAATGTGAATACCAAATTGCATTACAAGCAAAGTTGCTACTTGTGAAACGAGAATCGGCGGGCAGCACGACTCAGCTGCCAAACGATTCAGTTGTAAGAGTTGTATTAATTTTGAAATGATACTTAAATGTTTAGTATCTGCGTTAATTGCCAATTAAAATGTTATGTATCCGTAACATATATTTAAAAACATATTCCGTGTCATGATTATAGTCGAGTCAGTAGCTTATCTCGACCCATAAATTAATCCAACAATGGAGCAGCTTGGTGGAGTATGCTCTAGGCCTCACAATGAGGAGGGACCCATGCTCAGTAGCGGGCTATCAATGGGTTCAACCCAAGCCAGTGAAAAACGTAATAGCATTTAGTGACTCTAGCATTTTTAGTCTCAATTTGTGTAATGAAGTCCCTAAGAAGTAGAAGTTGATCTTAAGTCATCCAAAGTAAAGTTTTGATGGAGAAGTTAGTGATATTTCCCTCTCCCCCCAGTGTGATGAAGTCCCTGAGAAGCTGACCCTAAGTCAATGCAAGTAAAGATCTGATGAAGAAGTTAGTGATGTTTCCCCCTGTCCACAGCTCTCGTCTATCGAAGCGTCCCCCCCGGCTGGCGGCGGACAGCGCGGCGTCGCTCCCCTGGCCGGGCGTTGTGGCGTTGCAGGCGCTTGACGCGCTGCAATTCACCGCTGACAACTGCAAGGGGAAACGGTAAGGGAAACAAGAGGCACCTATCTTGATAAAGTTTACCTAAATGTCTTCATTTCTTATTTAAAAAAAAAATGCGTTGTCTGAATACCATAGACAAGCCCACGCTTAGTTTGGGATCAGATGGTCGTGTGTGAGTTGTACAAAGATATTATTATTATTACATTTTTATATCTAATAACATCTATACATGTACCGGCATAGCATCTACTGATAGTGCTACGTATAAGAGATATGCGCCTAGTGGCATCTAGTGTTGAGTAGCTTAAACATTTAATTGAAGAGTTACATTCATCACTTGTTCGGTCATAAAACACGGAAGAATAATTTTTATTTGTATGTTTATGAATGTATGTGTGTATGTTTCCAGTGTGGCGGTGATAGGGGCGGAAGGTGGTGAGGGTTGCGCGCTGGTTCAGCTGCTGAGCTCATGGGGTGCCAGGGTCACGGCGGCCGCGCCGAGGAAGGCCTCGCGGACGCTTCGGGACCTCGGTTAGTAGGCCTCGCGTAAGAGGGGAATGTTACGTCCATCAAGGTTAAGTTATTCTAGGATTATTACATAAAAAGGTTACACAAAGATTTGTGTGGAAACAGTGATATGTGGTGGAAAAACAGCACTTTATAACTAACCATAAAGTGATTTTTATGGGGCTTCATGTACGATTTTATGATAAATAGATTTTCTGAAAAAATGTCGGATTGCGAAAGTACTTCTTGTATATAGAGATTATTGTACACTACTATTTTCAATGTCCTTGTAGTTTATTTGTAGTAATGATAAAAAATCGGAACTTTAATAAATACTAACTACTAGATTTGAACAAACCGCCCTGCCCCGCGGTTCCATTGACGTTATTATAACGAAAAAACGAACAAACTCATTTTTGTATTTTTTTTTTCTTTTTTTTTTACACATAATCTAGGTAATGCTTGATAATTAACTTAATGCTGAGCTCTTATTCGTCGCAGGGTGATGTTACATAGTGTATAGCCATTCTTTGTAAATGTACTATCTAACACAAAAATGATTTTTCTATTCTAACCAGTACTTCCTGAGATTAGTGCGTCCAAACAAACTGTTCTGCTTTATTACATTAATATATATTTGGAATGATGTGACGCAGGTGCCCAGGAGTTCATAGGTATGGAGGGCATCAACGATCACGTGTCGCCGTCGTGGCTGGCAGTGGAGCAGCATGGAGCGCGCGTGGGGCTGTGGGACGCGGCGCTGTGTTGCCCGGCGGCCGGCGCGCCCATCACGCCGCTGCCGAGTCCCGCCACTATACTTAAGTAATTATACTCTCTAATAACCACCGTCATAATATGTTATTTGATTATTATTTTTATATTGTTAGACGATTCTATACGTTTAATAAGTATTCTACGTTAATATTTCTGGGAAAAACAACTATTTGTATTTGAAAATCAACGACGAAGTATGAACTTTGAAAACCGTGCCGAAAACGCATATTTTTATGATGGCCCTGAACACCTGGCACGTGACGTCATAACTCGATTATCAGTATGTCTAGGAATCCGATTTTACAGATATGTGACGTAACTAGAGTTGAGACAAGTCATAAGCGTTCGTGTTATAAATGAAATTCCAAAGATTTTTCGTAATTTATATCGCAAAATTTAGCAAAAGTAAGCATAAAGTTCCGCGAAATTAAGTGAAATATGCTATTTTATGGTATTATCTAATAGGATGACTATAGTTTGTAGTATAATTTCAATGTTGTCAAATATTTTAAAATTATAGTATAATTTTTTCCACCGTTCAGTTTGCGTCATAAATCGTCGGAGCGAGGAAGCGAGTATTTCGCTCTCTCTTCCACTCACGGGCTTTATGGGCGAGCATAGTGATGCGCGTTGTATCACGTGATCTCTACGTAGTTATTTTAACGTATTAATTACTAATTTAATTATAGTAGTTGCGAAAATATAACAATAAAATTCTCTTATATTTTATTATTGTTACGGCAGAGGGTTCGGGATAGGAATACGCTGGTTTGTGTAGATGGTCTCTTTATTTAAAACTTACT